>JAOWCC010000557.1:0-21689 GCA_030867875.1 Actinernus sp. WN-2022 | reverse complement strand
GATGCTATCCTTAATGAGACGTACAGGGATGTTGTCATAACCCATAGTTTTAGATGTTGATAAAGATCGGACGACGTCAGATATTGTGTTAGGTTGAACTGGCTCAAAACTAAATTCCTTGGACTTGCTATTGGACATAAAATCTCTGATATTATGTATACTAGGGTGGTTAGAGTAATTTATACCATACTGGTTAGTATCCGGTACAGGAAAATCTCTGACAATATCAATAAAATAATCATTAAAAATATTAGCTATATGCTGCTTATCAGTGATAAATTCATTGTTCTCCTGTAGTACAATGTCATTTACTTGCCCTCGTTTCGATTTGAAGAGAGAGCCAAATACCTTCCAGAAGTCTTTGGGTTTAGATGCAATATTTTCAGCTTTGTGATGGTAGTAATTTGTTATGGCTTTCCTCCTCATAGATGTGCAAATATTTCTTTGTGTTTTGTAGGCATTCCAATTAGCAGCAGTAGGTTCTTTCTTGTATTTATTCCATAATCGATTCCTATGTCGTATGGCTCGTCTCCATTCGGGTGTCATGTGTCATGTCACGTGGCTCGCTTTAAAGCTTGACTCAAAGCATAACACTAAATAAACTTTTGCTTCAGTGTAGTTTCACGTTTACGGCAGACCTTGTCTTGTTACTAGTATTAAAAGGTTTCGGCAGAAATCATTCTAGATGTTTGCGTATTAAAATCTCAACTCTTCTTGTAGTCTGAATTTCCACGTGCATGCAATCAGTCAGGCGTGAACGGGTCAGTCTGATTTTTTTACAGAACATCAACAGAGTTTTGAAGGAACGTTTGTCATATTTGAAAGACGTGCAAAAACTTCTATACTCTTACCAGAAAACTTATACTGGGAAAGTGCAATTCCTTTTGAATTAAAAGAGCTTTAATGCATCGGATCCGATCAGTCAGTTCGCGATGCCTCCCCAGCCGGAATTAGAGGCGTCAGAGAACAACGATAGCTGAATGTGTTTCTCGTCTTTCCGCTCCAGCAGCAAGAATATTGACGCAAGAAGAGACGATCTGTGGTTAAGTTTAGAATTTGATCAGACAGTAGAACCTCTGGTACCCAGGGTACGCTTTGATGAGCAAACACTTATGAATTTCTTCAGCATATTACCGAGATAAATCACAACTCACCTTTTGCACTGTTCAAACCACGAGGCGAACCGTATATCGTAATGCATCATGGACATGCTGAGTTAATTTATGCGCAAAGGTACAACACACGTTTTTCGTGTTTGGATTGCGCCTATGGACCACAGGCAGCCCGCGTTAAGATTAGTATGCGTTCTCGCTCTCGCTCGAACGCAATAACAGCCGACAATAAAGGTCAAACGGTGAAATTACATTTCATCACGTCTATTCATTCAGAGTGGTTCGAGGGTTTTAGCTTTATAGATGAGATATGATTCACGTGCTTTTCTCACGGAATCGCGTTTAGAATAGATGACTTCTAAAGGAATAAGGAGCATGTCAGTACTAGAATGGTTAGGGCTGAGAAAGTGTTCAGAAACGGCTGTAGGTTTAGATTTGATATTGGATTTATCTACAGGTCGTCTGTGTTCGTTAAAACGGTCTTTGAGGCATCGTTTTGTTTCTCCGATGTATTGTGAATTACAGTAGTGACATTGAACCATGTAAATTACGTTTTTAGTATTGCATGTAATGTGCGATTTGATATGGTGAGTTTCGCCAGTGGAGGAAAAAGTGTATTGTTTGAGGCCATGTTCGATGTAAGGGCAGGTAATGCAGTTTTACCGCAGCGATAAGAGCCGGGTGGCAATGGAGAGGTGTTAGTATTGTTAGGTAACTGAGCTCTTACTAAAATGTCACTTATGTTATTACAGCGGCGGTGGGCTACTAAAGGAAGATTTTTGAAAATTATTTCGGAACGTTTAGATGAATAGAGAATGTTAGAGTGTTTATGAATTATTGATGAGATGTTAGGTAGTGCTGGATTATATGTAATGATAAAAGGAATACGGTCTGCATCTGGCTTGGGTTTGTTTTGTAAAGCATCAGTGCGAGAAATGTTAGATGCACGTTGTATTTGTGTCTTAAGGAAAGTAAGATTATAGCCGCGTTTGTTAAGGTATGTTATTAATTCATTAGTGCGTTTCTTAAAGCTATCGTCCGAAGAGCAAATGCGGCGAAGGCGAAGTGAAAGGCTATACGGGATAGAGTATTTAGTGTGACCGGGGTGACAAGACGTTTTAAGAAGGTACTGGTGTTTGTCAGTGGGTTTGGTGTACAAGTCTGTTTCTATAAGTCCGTTTTAAATTAAGTAAAACGTTAACGTCGAGAAATGGGATGTTAATGGCAGAAGTGAACTTGATGGTAGGGTGGAGGTTATTGAGATAATTAATGAATATTTTCAGTCGATCCAGTCCTTCGGTCCAGATCACGAAAATATCATCAATATATCTCAACACGTGTGTGGCTGGTAGGGTGAATTAGATAGTGCGTCACGTTCGAATTTAGCGAGAAATAAGTTGGCGAAGGAAGGAGCCATTTTAGTACCCATGGCTGTACCATGTATTTGTAGATAGTGTTGTTGATTAAACGAGAAATTATTCATAGTAAGAATCATGCGTATAAGGTCGCAGATGGTTTCTGTGGGTACATGTTTATTAACGCGGTTACGAAGAAAATAGCGACAAGCATCAATGCCTTCATTATGCGGAATGTTAGTATATAAGGAGGAAACGTCGAGAGTTACGAGCAAAGCGTTATCAGGGAGCTTGTTAAAGAGGGAAAGTTTATTAAGAAAGTCAGTAGTGTCCTTAACATAAGAAGGAGTGGTAGTAAACTAACGGTTTAAGATGATAATCAACGAATTGCGAGATGCGTTCTGTGGGGTGGTTATTAGAGGATATTATGGGTCGTCCAGGATTATTGTTTTTGTGTATTTTAGGTAATATGTAGAAGCGTCCTGGTTTGGCGTCGTTATGTACGAGGTACTGTCTTGTTTTCATATCAATCATGTTTTCGTTGAACATACGATTAACGTATTCTGTTACTCGTTTCTGTATGTCGTTGGTTTTGTCGGCATCAAGTTGTTTATAAAATGTAGGATTGTTAAGTTGTCGATTACATTCGTCGATGTACCATGTTTTGTCCATTACAACTGTTCCCGATCCTTTGTCAGCGGATTTGATTACCACGTCGTGTCGTCGTTTGAGGTTATATAAGGCTTTACGTTGGAGTTTAGAAAGATTGTCAACAATACTGGTAGGTTTCGTTGTAAGTATTGTCTTGTTTAACGGCGCTTAAAAAAGCATTAAGTGCAGCATCCCTGTCTGTAGGAGGTGTCCAAGAGCTTTTAGGGTGAAAAGGATTACGTTCGTATTTGCTATTAGTTTCGTCATAAAAGAATTCAGTGAGTCGCATACGTCGTGCAAATTCGTCAAAATCAGCATTAACTTCCGACCAGTTGATTAGTCGAGGATTAGGGCAAAAGGTTAAGCCTAGCCTGCTTACAGGCTCTCGGGTTTTTTCGGAAATGTTAGTTTTCGGTCGGGCTTCGGTTACCTGTGGGCTGAGCGAGACCCGGAGCCGGGTCCGGGCCTCGCTCGGCCCACAGGTAACCCAACATTTCCACCCAACCCGAAAACTAATATTTCCTGGAAAAAAACCCGAGAGCCTGTAAGCAGGCTAGGTTAAGCCGTGTGCAAGGACTTGGATTTCGTCATCAGAAAGAGTAATATTAGATAGTTTAATTACAGCTGAGGTATCAAAGAAGTACGTGTTTGCTTTTATCATGCTGTTTCTTAGTGTTCTTACGTCGGGTCCGTTTATGTTTCTGTACTGTTATGTCGTTGTGATCCGTAGTCAATGGATCTTGGTGGGCTTGTTGAGTTAAGTTGACTGTCGCGGTGTTAGTTATGGTAGAATGATTATGATTATTTCTATAAGAGAAAGTTGTACGTTTGTGCGATCTACGATTACGAAGTGCGAGTTCTAGAGATTGAGCCATACAATTAAGCTTATTCATGTAATAGTTAAAACAATAAGTAGTGCTGACTTGTCGTAAATGTTCCTTGTGTTGTGAAAGTTCCTTTTGAAGTGTTTTTAATTTCTTGAGGCATTCTTTGGTGAGTAGTTTGAGGTGCATGCGGCTTGTAGTGACTTGAATTTTCTTCCACTGTTTGTGGAACCACGGATTGCTTGTCTGTATAGTAGGTCGGCATTTGGATAACAGTCCATACGGGATAATGTTGTTGTTCTGGTAATAGTTGTAGTTGTAGAAGTGGTGTTGGTATCGAACAATTTTCAGCTGAATCTTTTTAGTAGTATTAAACAGTTTAGTAAGTTTAGGCGGGCGACTTTCATCGTGAGCAGTAATCAACGTAACAGGACCAGGATTAGGATGAATGTCCATGCAAATGGAGAGTAATGAGGTACTTGACGGTTGGAGTAGAAATGGAGGTTGCGAAGTGCTAATACTCTGGATTGTGGATACGCTAGAAGTAGAAGGTAGATGAGCCAATTTTGAATAGTTAGGATAAATCACGGTAGAGTAGTATGATAATAAGATCATGCTGGCAGTAGTTGCGGTTAAAAGATACATGAGAATAATATATCCTGTAGCAGCTTGTCGGGTATTTCTCCTAGGCAGTTGGCTTTTGGATGAAGAGTCCAATATGTGATCTCCACGTGGCGGTGTCGTTGCCCATCTTTGTTAACAGCACTGAGGATGATCGGATCAATTCAGATCAACGGTTTAAATGTAAAATATATATAGTTAAGGTTAGAAAACCACAGCAAAAACCGTGTACAATCAATCCTGCCAGACGTTGGATCAAAAAACAGATCTTGATCAGCAAGAAGAAGAAAATATAATGATAAAGTGTCCGAAGACTACTGCAATGCTGATCAAATACAACGCTTCATCCAAAAGCCCGGCCTACATAAGTCGACTTACAGTCAATACCACCCCAAGACAAATGGGGTGGTATTGACGGAACATTTACGACAAGTCAGCACTACTTATTGTTTTAACTATTACATGAATAAGCTTAATTGTATGGCTCAATCTCTAGAACTCGCACTTCGTAATCGTAGATCGCACAAACGTACAACTTTCTCTTATAGAAATAATCATAATCATTCTACCATAACTAACACCGCGACAGTCAACTTAACTCAACAAGCCCACCAAGATCCATTGACTACGGATCACAACGACATAACAGTACAGAAACATAAACGGACCCGACGTAAGAACACTAAGAAACAGCATGATAAAAGCAAACACGTACTTCTTGATACCTCAGCTGTAATTAATCTATCTAATATTACTCTTTCTGATGACGAAATCCAAGTCCTTGCACACGGCTTAACCTTTTGCCCTAATCCTCGACTAATCAACTGGTCGGAAGTTAATGCTGATTTTGACGAATTTGCACGACGTATGCGACTCACTGAATTCTTTTATGACGAAACTAATAGCAAATACGAACGTAATCCTTTTCACCCTAAAAGCTCTTGGACACCTCCTACAGACAGAGATGCTGCACTTAATGCTTTTTTAAGCGCCGTTTAAACAAGACATACTTACAACGAAACCTACCAGTATTGTTGACAATCTTTCTAAACTCCAACGTAAAGCCTTATATAACCTCAAACGACGACACGACGTGGTAATCAAATCCGCTGACAAAGGATCGGGAACAGTTGTAATGGACAAAACATGGTACATCGACGAATGTAATCGACAACTTAACAATCCTACATTTTATAAACAACTTGATGCCGACAAAACCAACGACATACAGAAACGAGTAACAGAATACGTTAATCGTATGTTCAACGAAAACATGATTGATATGAAAACAAGACAGTACCTCGTACATAACGACGCCAAACCAGGACGCTTCTACATATTACCTAAAATACACAAAAACAATAATCCTGGACGACCCATAATATCCTCTAATAACCACCCCACAGAACGCATCTCGCAATTCGTTGATATATCATCTTAAACCGTTAGTTACTACCACTCCTTCTTATGTTAAGGACACTACTGACTTTCTTAATAAACTTTCCCTCTTTAACAAGCTCCCTGATAACGCTTTGCTCGTAACTCTCGACGTTTCCTCCTTATATACTAACATTCCGCATAATGAAGGCATTGATGCTTGTCGCTATTTTCTTCGTAACCGCGTTAATAAACATGTACCCACAGAAACCATCTGCGACCTTATACGCATGATTCTTACTATGAATAATTTCTCGTTTAATCAACAACACTATCTACAAATACATGGTACAGCCATGGGTACTAAAATGGCTCCTTCCTTCGCCAACTTATTTCTCGCTAAATTCGAACGTGACGCACTATCTAATTCACCCTACCAGCCACACACGTGGTTGAGATATATTGATGATATTTTCGTGATCTGGACCGAAGGACTGGATCGACTGAAAATATTCATTAATTATCTCAATAACCTCCACCCTACCATCAAGTTCACTTCTTCCCATTCTGCCATTAACATCCCATTTCTCGACGTTAACGTTTTACTTAAAAACGGACTTATAGAAACAGACTTGTACACCAAACCCACTGACAAACACCAGTACCTTCTTAAAACGTCTTGTCACCCCGGTCACACTAAATACTCTATCCCGTATAGCCTTTCACTTCGCCTTCGCCGCATTTGCTCTTCGGACGATAGCTTTAAGAAACGCACTAATGAATTAATAACATACCTTAACAAACGCGGCTATAATCTTACTTTCCTTAAGACACAAATACAACGTGCATCTAACATTTCTCGCACTGATGCTTTACAAAACAAACCCAAGCCAGATGCAGACCGTATTCCTTTTATCATTACATATAATCCAGTACTACCTAACATCTCATCAATAATTCATAAACACTCTAACATTCTCTATTCATCTAAACGTTCCGAAATAATTTTCAAAAATCTTCCCTTAGTAGCCCACCGCCGCTGTAATAACATAAGTGACATTTTAGTAAGAGCTCAGTTACCTAACAATACTAACACCTCTCCATTGCCACCCGGCTCTTATCGCTGCGGTAAAAACTGCATTACCTGCCCTTACATCGAACATGGCCTCAAACAATACACTTTTTCCTCCACTGGCGAAACTCACCATATCAAATCGCACATTACATGCAATACTAAAAACGTAATTTACATGGTTCAATGTCACTACTGTAATTCACAATACATCGGAGAAACAAAACGATGCCTCAAAGACCGTTTTAACGAACACAGACGACCTGTAGATAAATCCAATATCAAATCTAAACCTACAGCCGTTTCTGAACACTTTCTCAGCCCTAACCATTCTAGTACTGACATGCTCCTTATTCCTTTAGAAGTAATCTATTCTAAACGCGATTCCGTGAGAAAAGCACGTGAATCATATCTCATCTATAAAGCTAAAACCCTCGAACCACTCGGAATGAATAGACGTGATGAAATGTAATTTCACCGTTTGACCTTTATTGTCGGCTGTTATTCTATCTGTACTATCTTTTCAAACCTATTTCGTAATTTCCTTTTATGTGTTACTATTGTATAACACATACGTCATCGATTTTGTAATTTCCGCTCATAGTTACGTAATTAGCAATTTATATAAGCCTTGTATCCATTTGTGATCTCCACTGTAAAATAAACCTGAAGAAGGCTGGTACTGGCCAGCCGAAATATCGTATAAACCTCGACAAGCGTTGTATTTGATCAGCATTGCAGTAGTTTTCGGACACTTTATCATTGTATAAAATTGACTGTTTGGCAGTGATAAGAACGACTAAGAAAATTTTGAAATAAAATTTGCCAAGGGTCAATTTCCTTACCAGTGGTAACGTTGGTGGTGTACTTTAAGAAATGATTGAAAACAGGATTTTCGTCTCCAACCTAAGAGAAATCATTTCTTAAATTAACGAGGTACATGAATGATGGTTTTTATAAATTCAAATTACTTCCCATTGCATGTTCAGATATACACACAGACAAGGATACACGTGTTTGATGTCATGCAACGGTCGGGGCAAACGAGAAAACGCACTGTTCCGGAAACATTTGCGAATTTCACTGTTTCCCCACATGTCCCTCGTTTGCGCACGCACAAAACCACAGGTAGCCCAAGCTTACGATCTGTATCAGAGAGAGAATGTATGGAAATTTCACTTTCTCTGTGATGCTCTTAAATCTAATAAAATATTTCAAAAACCTTCTCTTTTCAGTGGTTGTAGTTATTACCTTTGTCTATGGCGATTCCTGGGCAGTGTAGCCTTGATTTAGGGTAGTTTTTGATTTCTAGTTCTTATTCTGACTAGTGATAATAGTGAAATTTCCATCTCTTGTAATCGCTGATACAGATCGTAAACTTGGGCTACCTGTGGCAAAACAGGTTTCTAAGCAACACTGACAATCACGAATGCTTCCGCAGCAATGTTTCCACGTTTGCCCCGGCCTTAAAAAAGCAATCCGTGATTGATTTGGTTTTGCGTTTGCTCAGTTTTCCTTTTGGCTGTGGAAAATCTTTTGTGATTAATAGCCAATCAAGTGCTAAACTAAAACCAAACGTGTTTTGGTCCATCACGCCATCAATCATCACGACATCCACGATTGCGTTTACTTTTCCTCGTGACTGGTTCAAGTAAAACCAATCGTGAATTACTTCAGTTCGTGATTGGCTCATTGTGTTTTTACTCGATACCGTTGATTCTGTGATGACTTTGGTACTCAATCGAAAACCGCTCTGACACAGCTTTATTAACTTATAAAACACAATAAATATGCACAAAATTGCACCAAGTATGATACCGTATTTCGGCTAGTTACACTGAGTCATCCCGGTCACCATGGTAACTGGTCCCATTTCTCGAGCGAGCACGCAAGGTTTTTTAAATAATTTTGCCCGTTTCTTGGCAGAATTTATATAATAAACAAGACTCACTAAAATATGGCAACCAGGGCGTTATTTTAAATTGAATTATTAAAACACATCCGGGCAAACTTTTAGAAAAAGGAGTTTGCCAATCAAAGTTTTATAGCTACTTTTTCCCAAAAACGGGCCCGAGCTTGAGCCGATGTCGCACACTACTTATCATTTATTGTATGCCAGTACGAGGGAGAGAGACTTGTCTAATAGGAGAAGAGCTAGGTATAGATCATCGTACCTGGAGAAGAATTCCAAACGCAGCAACTCCACCAGAGTGATTCAAGGCTTCAGTGATAGTGGCATACTGGGTGTCCCAAGCCAGCAGGTGAATCTGAGGAGCAAGTAAACAAGACGTGATAGTCAAGGAAACAGTCAAGTGCTAATATATCGCTATTTCTTTTTCAGCCAATCAGAATCTAGAGATTTGAATACATAATGAGTCTCGAGACGTGGCCGCCACTCGCGACAGTTGGCTTCAAAGAAAATTCCGAGATGAGGCTTATGTTGAGTAAGTGCGTCGTTAGTCATCGCACCAGTGGTAATTGTTGAATGCGAATCGTCTGATTTGCAATCGTCCATACTTACAACGCCGGGAAAAACTTTGCCGTCAATTTTGTGCTCCGACCCCTTGTCATTGGTTGATCCCCAATGAAGGTGAAACTGAAGTGTGGTATAGTTTCTTGGTAGACCTCCCCCACTGACGAAGTATGTCATCTGGGATAGGAATTCAACAACGAACGAGTAGCCATTGTTTGTGATTTGAACTTTGGCCCCGGCTGGAATGTTGTCGTAGTTAATGAAGTTGAGCTGACCCAGATTACTGTCATATTGCACGCCTGACGTCACAATATTGATGGGAGACTGACTCGAGCCATTGCATGTTGCATCAATACTTGGCCACTTGGGGGGACCTGTGAGTAAGTAAATAGCACAGAAAAATTTATATCAATTCACTGTACCGTGTCCTCTAACCTCATATTGGAATATGTTCACACCCGCCAATAGACCCTTTGCACGTGACGTCATAGCCGCCATGTTGGTGTACCTTTAATAGATTCTTCGTTAGCTTCTTTTGTTCTGTACACCAACATGGCCGCCATGCCCTTTGAATCTCTGTGGATTGAGTGCAAACCATCTATATGCGCCGAGTATTTTAGTGTTCTATATTCCATAGTGTCTCAATGAGGCAAGTGGCTTTTCAAGTGGGGTATTCTGTAGTCTAGCCAATTGTTTTACAACCTCAGCAGTGAAATTGGGAGCTAAAAATATTTTAATTATGCATAGTGAAGTACTATAGTAAAGCCTTTTGTTTTTAATTGTTTTACAACCTCACCAGTGAAACATTATATAGTACATCACTACGCATAATAAGTTCTATGTAGAAAGCCACTATGGAAAATGATTAACATAACGAAGAAATTATGAAACCACTACAACAGTTTTACCCAAAATAATTTAATACTAGAACATTTTCTAAATAACAAATACTAAGCTGGTATGGCTAGTTACAAAGACCAGACACCAAATGCCATACTTTTCTCAGGTATGCGCACGCAATATTTGCCGCCAAATCGCTGTTTGAACAATAGCCGCCAATTTTTGAACAATAGCCGATAATTTGAATAACAAAGGCTGTCGCCCCAGAACGAGTCTAACTAAAGCTAACAAAACTCACGGCCCGCCAAGAAATACTTCATGTAGGCAGCTTGGATTTAGACTGGTGTGTAATCAACTAAAGTCGACTTGAGGTATGCTAACCGCCGTGGAAAGCGAGTAGCAGCTGACGTTTCGAGCGTTAGCCCTTCGTCAGAGCAAAAAAGCTTGGATTTAGTATTGGTCGAAATAATAGGGAGAGTTATAGGAAACCACTACGTGATTCCCACGTGAAGTATTTACCGGCCGTCAAGCCTGTTGCGTGCGCATACTTGAGAAAATGGTCTATTAAAGCAAATGCCCTAAATATACACGAGCGAGTAAATCGCGTTTTGTTTTGGTCTTTACTTCCGGCTCCTCCTCGGCCTGAGTCAGGTACTCTAAAAGGTTTGCATTTTCAGTCTCAAATTAACTAAATCTTTTGTTTCCACTTCGGCTTCGAGTTCTTCAGTTCTGAACACTGAGCCATATTGTACCAGAATAAACAGCACAAAAAAATACATTCCACTTGACCTAAATCAAGCTAACAAGGCTCAAAACAATGACAAAAACATTGTCGTAAACTTGAATAGACCTGATTGCTGGGAAACACATGCCAAAAGTTTGTTGACAAAACTATTCGTGGGTGTGACCATATTCTAAGGCGGTTAAACAATTAACACTCGTGGTTTATGGAATTTAGAGTGTCTCTAGTCGCATTAGATAGACGCCACTCCGAGGCTTCGCCTCTCGTGGCGTTCTATCTAATGCTCGACACTAAATTCCATAAACCACTCGCGTTCATTGTTTAACCATACATAGCCGATTTCGCATGAGTGGGCAAGTTGAGCAAGGCGGTTCAGGGTTGTACTCTCGATCTGACTCATGTTAAATTAATTCAATGGCTCAAATACGAGGCTTTCACTCACTCCCTGTTTAAGAACGCTGACCGTCTGATCATTATGGGACGTGATTCTTTACACCATACTCCAACTGCGCATGTTAGTGACGTACGTTTTGCGCCGAAATAACTAATAAGAACTTATCTATGCATTACACCACAATCCTAGAACATTCTTTCATGAATATAGTTCGTTATTTCAATGGTTCATTATCATTTTGATTAGAGAATGGCTCATCAATCAAAAGCAACACAAGACAACATCGTTAATAATAATTTGTGAAGCTAGATACGTTTGTATTAAAGAACTTTAGAATCCTTCTCCTACGAACTCTGCAGTAAACTTTAAAGGTTACAAATCCCATATCACACGAGCGGACATTCAGTGACTAACCCTTACCTACACGACAAGTGCCGATAATTACCCAATCACACTTGGGTATATTTATAATGCTTCTCGACGCAAGCGTTAATATTTCAGCCAATGAAAGAAGACCAAAAATGGCTGTTATCAGAGCTCCCTCGTGGCAATAGAGCTCTGGGTACGAGACTGGTTCCCAACCAACTCGGATCCACTTTCCCTCGATCGTTACGCTTTGCGCGACTCAGCGCCAGATTGAATATGTAAAAACAATAGCGATATAATTTAGTATTGTTTTTAGTATTCCGGCAGAAGGTATGTAACAATAGATACACCCTTGCAAAGCAGAGCGGTCAACAGAATGTCTTAATTTAACCAGGGAGGTAGAAGCAAACGGCAGCTAAAGCAACCAAGTAATCAAAACTCCACACCGCGGCAAAACGGTATGCTCCGCTGGCCAAAAGAACGAAGGCTCTGCTCTCAAATACAAATTACCGAGGGTTTCAACTTTTTTAGTAAATAATTTTATAACTTAGTAAACTCACAATGAATTACAAATTAAGAAAACTTCAACCTGTTGAAGTCTTAGACTTAGCTTTTAAGTAGTTTTCTTAGTTTTTGACAAAACAGTTCACAAATGAATGCTTTTAAGCAGAAACGTTAAAATCACGGCATGTGCCTGTTGTTTCATTTCAGTTTTCGCGGGAAACTGGGGGCGGCCGCGCGCGGACAAGAATAGCAAATACGCATGCGCCTGACGTTTTGCCGCGGTGTGTCAAAACTCCGGGATCTTTGTTTCACGCTTGATAATATGCATACAGATCAGTAGCAGACAAAAACTAAGTTCAGTTTATCAGTACACAGGCCGTATGTATCTTATCTTCTACGCCGAGCATGCATTAGTTATAGGGATGATGCATTACCTCTTGGATCGGAGTAGTTATAGTTCCAATCTGAAATAAACAAACAAACAGGACAGGGAGTTAGAGACACTTGTTAAGCATACGTCGGTGGTAATATGTCTACTTATCCTTTGATCCTGTGACCCTTGCATCGTATGTAGTTACGACTCCTTTTTTGCAAAACCGATTTATTTGCATGGTTAGGCTTCTAATAATAATAATAATGATTAACATTTATAGCGCGCAAGTTCCATACGTAAATGCTCACATGCGCATAACAAGAACATAGTAGTTACTAACTGATAGCTACTAACTTATTGGTAACGATCGGCTATTCCTAGCTATAAGTTGTCTATCATCATACAGGATTAATCAACAAACACTAGTAAAAAGCTTTCTTAAATAAAAACGTCTTCAGTGATTTCTTAAAAGCTGAAACTGATTCAGCATTACGTATTTCTACGGGTAGGTCAGTCCATAGGGCAGGCGCTGCTATTGCGCAAGATCGGTCACCTAGGGTTACCAAAGTCTTAAGTCTTGGTCGATGCAGGAGAAGTTCTGAGTTAGATCTTAAATTATAGCGAGATGCAGGCTTGATAGTAATTAGCTCTGTATATAGGATGGTGCTAAACCATTTAGTGCCTTATACGTGATAAGCATTATTTTAAAATCTATTCTAGACTTAAATATTGTTTAAGGAATATACGATGCCTTACTCTTCTAATTTCAACACTTCCTATATTCAACAATAGCGTCTCACTTGCTAATTCCCTGTATGAAACACAATAAATTTACATCTAGCTCCCGTTCATGTACCCTCGCCTGACCTCCTTGTCTCTAGTATTTAATAGCATTCTAAATATAAAACATTGAGCCAAAACATGCAACAAGTTCAACTGAGTTGCTCGGCATTAGTTTTGTGTAGAACTGGCGCGAAATGTTCACATAAAGCAACGCCTAAAATGGTTAGGTTTTGTTTGACAAAACGTTTGACAAGGAACCACTAACTCAAGCATGAGTTACTGATTCCCAGCATTGCAAAAGTAAAACCTCTTCTCCGGACCGGTGTCATAGGAAATTTGTACCCCCTTACCAAAAACTGTTTTAAGTGTTTCTTTAGACGTTTCTTATCAGACGTTCCTTTACTGCCCATCTTTTGTTTTACCAATTCTAAAATAAGTAATAATTAGCAGCACTCAATTTTCAAAAAGATTTTCAAACAAAGGAGTTTTAAATCTAATTCCATGAAACTGGATTTAAATAATAATTGTATCTTAATATTAAATTAACAGGCTTTTGATTTTAACAAATTGTAACTGGATTGTTTTAAGATTCCCGCCAAATTCAATTATCGGGTCGATACTTTGCGGCGGCCTTTCAATTAGTGGTCTTTTCAGTGGCCTGCTATTTACGCGCTAACATTGCAAAGCAAAGCCAAATAATTTCAAAATAAAGTCATTCAAGAGCTAAGAAACTGTGACAACGTTACGTAAACTATCGGCCGCGTGCTCGATTCAAATCACCTTAGAGAAATACAATGCAAGACACATGGAGTGCAGATTGATACGGCTTCAGTAAAAGCTGTACGTATACTATCGGCACTCAATTTGAATCACCTTTAGAATCAGAATATGCAAGACACAGGGAGTGCAACTAGGTCCTAAAGTATATAGATAAGAACACTATACATAAAACTATCGGCGTTCAATTAAAATCACCTTAGTATTATCAGGAGCCCATAACCAGGAGCGTCCATATCTCCCATTTAGTTTTCACAGCGTTTTTACAAGTTGGGCTATTTTTAGATTATTTTCCCCGCCAATTAATGGTTGCACCGTGGCGGAACGAAAGCTGCCTCATTAGCTACTTTTGTTATACGCTTTTGTGATTTGGTTGCAACCCAAGTACAGCGGAAAACCGTTCTAAAAATAACCTAACTTGTGAAAACGCTGTGACATAGGCCTAGTATGCGGAATGGACGCTCTTCGTTATGGGCTCTGGTATTATTAAGTAATAAAATTCATTCATTCATTCAAAAAGACTTGGGAGTGCCGAATTGTCCTAAGTTTCTGTATTAAAGACTTCTACATATCTAATGAGTTGTCTAATCTCAATATTCGATTAACGCGTTTGATGTTAAGAATTTGTCATTTCAAGGTCGTTACTTTGCGGCGGCCTTTCAATTAGTGGTCTATTCAGTGGCCCGCTATGCACGCGCTAACATAGCGTAAACTATAGCCTGCGTCGCATCCGAACTAAGTCCAGGGTTCAGTTCGGATTGGACGCAGGCTAAGTAAACTACTGACAAAGCAAAACAATTTCAAAATAAAAATTATTCAAGAGATAAGAAACCTAAACCGTAAGTGAGTATGTTACGTAAATTTAACGCGCTTAATTCAGATCAGTAGGTAAGAAAACGATAGACTCTGGGAGGGGGTGCAAATTGCTAAGGGGGTGCACATTTCCTAGGCAAAATGTCTAGGAAATTTGCACCGGAGAGTGCAAATTTACGGGGGTGCAAATTTCCTAGTACACCGGCACTTTCTCAGTGTAAGCATGTCCTGAAATTGTTAAAGCAAAAGTACACTTGAAATTACTTGAAAACTTCGCTAAATTCGCCATTAAGTTCAGGCCGTATTTAAACTGGTTCTATGAATGATTAGGAATTTAAAATGGTGAGATTTATTTTTTATTTGGGGGTTAAGCTTTAGAAGGTTTGTATGAAAATTTGACAAAATGATTTATTAATATGCTTACACTGAGACAGCGCCCTCGGACCAACCATCAAAAGTCTGGCGTTTTTGGCCTAAGACTCTTAAAGTGAATCAAACTTCGAGTTTTACAAAACTACAAAAATCAACACCCGGCCCTGAGATAGAAGAGAAATACCATGTGAAAGCCCTCCGCCTGGTATGCTTTTCAAAAATGATTTTCGGTTACAACTGATTTCAAGTTGCTCTAAATTTCTCTTCCAAACAATATTATTCATCCAATCGAATCTTTGGCATCCTTCGTCAAAATTGTCTCAAATTTTCTCCAGTATACCTGGAAAGCATACTCCGCTAATTTGATTTGCTATTTTTGTCTTTCATCAAGCAAAAGGTTATAGTTTTGGGGTTGACAGCCGGTGTCCCCGGCTTTCGTCACGTAATGATAGACTCTACAGATTTCAGTGTCCAGGCAAAGGTATGCAATGTTCGATTACTATACTTACTAGCGGCACCAGCTCTCGTGGCTGCTCCGACAAAAGTCAGTACGAGTATGATTCTCTCCATTGGTGATGTGATGTTCAACAAACAAACAAATTCCTGTGGAAGCGAAAGGCGCATTAACGTCACACCAAATCATCCCTTAATCGGCTTACCCTTACTGCATAGCCTGCGTGCGGAAACATATCATATTAGAATCCATGGTGGAAACATATCATATTAGAATCCATGGTTCATATGTTTGGCTTATGGTGAGTTATGGTCAGGAAACATAGACGAAAAGAACACTACAAGCATACTTTATAGGGCCAGGAAAAGCACAAGATTCACATAGTCAGTGTACCATTATCGCAGTTTAGATACTCAGTCCGAATAGCTACCAAGTCTGCTTCGCAAATGCATTTAACATCCTAGATCGGTTTACTCCTCAATGGCTATAAGTAACGGAAGGAAAGAAATCTACAATCTAGCTCAGTAGATTAATGCAAATTGAGATGGTACCAACCTTTTTGCAGAGCGTTGTTAAGTCGCTTGCCTAAGATACAGTGTTAGTCTTCTTTGACCCGGGTCAGTTGTGAAATGCACTTACGAAACCAACCGACTCGAATTTCACAGACTTTGACAATATAATAGAATAGAGAAACCTCATAATTGTTCTTTTCGAAAAGCACCGCAAAACTAACAATTACCTTTCAAGCATCCCCAAAGGACTGGCAGAGACATTTTTAATTACAAATTGTCAGTTAAAAATGATTTTGGCCAGTTGTCAGTTAGCTCTAGTTAATCATTAATTGATAAAATTTACAATGTTTGACCCACAGAAACCAAATTTGTCAGTTATTTTTCGGTTGTCGGTTGTCAGTAAAAAAATTCGTCATTCGTCAGTTCTTTTTAAGGCCGTTTGTCAGTAGCCAATTAACCTCATTCAGACCCTCTTGTTCATGTTGTATTTATAATAGAAATTACGGAAGCATCCCAAGAATGCGTCCAACACTTACCATCTGTATGGATATCCAACCCAACCCCGGACCAAATACTGCTGATATTGTACAACCTACGACAGCTGCCGACTCCTCAACTACAAACTCACCCACGCCGTACCCATATTCAAGTCTATTCAACAAAACAAAAAGGATACAACTCAAGCTCACCCGATACAAACATCACTTTCTGAATTATAATTTCTATAAGGAACACAACTACATCCCGATATCACTACTTCCTCGCGACCCACCAATGTACCCAGACAACCAGAAATTCCGTCGACGATGGAGATATATTTCATATTTTGCTGCCTACCGCCACTTAAAGTTATTAATCACCGAATGCCGACACAAGACAGACTCACTAACTATGGAACTAGCACATCAAAAGGAACTTTTACGTAACTCTTGTACATCGGATGCTTTTTTATTCTATACCACTAAACTGGATTCTATGGCTTCATCACTTGAGTCTCTGCTAACCTACAGGCGTGCTAAAAAGACTGCTTTTTTCCGCCAACACATTAACAATACTAATTTTGCTGCTAATAATCGCGACCCACAGGTCAACAATAATGCTATAAACGCGCACGTGTCTGCCGTATCAGTTTCATCTAACGCTCCCACTACCACGTCATCGACTGTTCCGCCCACCGGCAATAAACGTAGACGTACTCGACGTAAAACTAAACCAGCTCAAATTCAACTTGACACCACTTCAGTAATCAATCTTTCTAATTCTCCTCTATCTACCAACGAGATATCTGTTCTTTCTCGTGGACTCACGTTCTGCCCCACACCGCGACATATTAATTGGCCGGAACTGACAGCCGACATTTACGACTTTTCACGACGTATGCGACTAACCGAATATTATTTTGACAATAACACTAATAACGATAACAGAAATAACCCCAATGCCACACAACACGACAATCCTTTCCGTAACAAAAGTACTTGGACTCCTCCAGTCGACCGAGAACCGGCTCTTAACACTTTTTTAGACGCTGTTAAACTTGACATAACAACTGCCACACCTAACAAGATTCGTGACAACCTTACTGCTACTGAACGACAAGCTATAGACCAACTTAAGCAACGCCACGACATAATTATTAAACCCGCGGACAAAGGTTCCGGTACAGTAGTTATGGACAAAACTTGGTACATCAACGAATGTTACAGACAACTTAATGACACCAAATTTTACCGACAATTAAACGAAGACATAACGGCTAACATACAACAACGTATCACTGTATATGTTAACAGAATGCACAGTGACAATTTAATCAACGACAAAACCAAACAATACCTTATACAAACAGACGTTACCCCAGGACGCTTTTACATTTTACCTAAAATACACAAACCAGGCAATCCAGGACGCCCCATTGTATCATCTAACAGCCACCCTACTGAACGTATATCCCATTTTGTTGACTACCACCTTAAACCTTTAGTTGCTAAACTACCCTCTTTTGTCAAAGACACTAATGACTTTCTCAACAAACTCCTTGCCATCGATAATTTACCCGCTAACACACTACTAGTTACCCTTGATGTCTCATCACTCTACACTAACATTCCACATAATGAAGGGATTAATGCATGTGATCACTTTTTACGTACTCGCCCCCATATAACCATTCCTACTGGCACACTATGTGACCTTATTCGCATGATTCTAACCATGAATAACTTTTCTTTTAACGATAACCACTACCTTCAGATTCACGGCACAGCCATGGGCACTAGAATGGCCCCTACTTTTGCCAATCTGTTTCTTGGTTTTTTCGAAGCCAACGCCCTGGTAAACGCTCCATCTCAACCACATACTTGGCTTCGATATATCGATGATATTTTTATGATCTGGACCGAAGGTCCAGACAACCTAAAAATATTCATCGATTATCTTAATGACATTCACCCTACCATCAAATTCACCAGCTCACACTCTTCTACTAACGTACCTTTCCTTGATGTTAATGTTTCTTTAAACAATGGTAATATCGAGACTGATCTCTATTCTAAACCCACAGATAAGCACCAGCATCTACTTTATTCATCTTGCCATCCACAACATACCAAAAAAGCCATCCCTTTTAGCTTAGCCCTCCGTTTACGACGTATCTGTTCTACTGACGAAGCTTTTAAGCACCGCACTGCTGAGCTTATCACATACCTCATTAAACGAGGCTATAACCGTTCCTTTCTTGCTAGACAAATACAACGCGCTGCCGACATCCCTCACGCTTTTGCTCTACAAACCAAAGACACACACAATTCTAACCGTATACCTTTTGTTATTACTTATAACCCATCACTCCCTCATATTTCTGAAATAATTAAGAAGAACTACAGCCTGCTACACTCCTCTGTCCGCTGCAAGAAAGTCTTTCAACACTTGCCACTTGTAGCCTTCAGACGCACCTCTAACCTCCGTGATTTACTAGTTAAAGCTAAACTCCCTTCTAACTCGACTGATCCTCAGCTCCCACCTGGCTCTTTCCGCTGTGGAAAGAACTGTTCTACTTGCCCCTACATCTGTGACGGACAAACCACTTATACTTTCTTCTCTACCGGTGAAAGACGCTCTATCAGAACTAATTTGACGTGTAACACAAAAAATCTAATCTACATGATTCAATGCAACCGCTGCAATTTACAATACATAGGTGAGACAAAACGACGTCTGAAAGACAGATTTAACGAACATCGACGGACCGTAGACAAGTCTAATAACATATCTAAACCTACTACAGCTGCTGAACATTTTCTCTCGACACCTAATCACACTGCTAATGACATGCAACTAATCCCCATCGAAAAAATGTTCTCTAATAGAGATTCAATTCGTAAGGCCAGAGAAGCTACTCTCATTACACAAGCTAGAACACTCGTACCTTATGGTCTCAACATCCGTGACGAGTCATACTAGCTGGTATATATATAACCTCATTATCTTGTTATTTCTATATTTATAGTGTCAATCATTTGTCATCTATTTCCTGTATTTCGTAACCCATATTTCTAGTTAGTCACGTTCGCCAATGTAATAACATTTCTTCATATTACCTGAAGAAGGCTGGTTTGGCCAGCCGAAATATCGTTATAAACCTCTAAAATTTACGTTGTGTCGGCTTTGCTATTTTTAGTTTTATGTATTCAGCCGATTAGATCAATCACTGATCCAACGTACACCAGCAGGATCGTCGTCCTCGGTTGCTTGCATTCTATTTGTCATTTTATTGGCGGCTCAGCGTGCTCGATAATTTCTTTCCGTGTCAGATTTTATAATTTTATAAAACCAACAGAAGATGGTTCTCATATGTCTTATAACAAAATATTGCACTTATGAGGTCTTTAAAAGGTATTAATGCACTCGCGTTCCATTCGTGCATCCGTAAGGTAAAGGGAGAGTGGGTTTGACCTAAAAAAAAACAGACCTTCTGGCGGAGTTTGAGTACGAGACTCCGCAAACGAGTTTCCTGCGGAGGTGGCTATTCAAAATGAGGGGGGCGAGGCCCGGGGGGGGGGGGGGGGGGGGGGGGGGGACTCCCCATAAAAAAGACGGGGGTGCTCGACCTATCTTTTAGGGGTTAAAATCGTTAGCAGTGCTATCTCTTAGGGGTCTTCCAAAGGTCTGCTATCTTTTAGGGGTCTCCGAGATCCAACATTTTGTGGCCGAGAAAAAATAGCGCTGGATCCTCGAGCATGAGACCCCACAAGTTGAATCGTATTTACGGCTTCGATATAGAGTTTGATCCATCCGAATATTAAAGACGAGGTTATGGGGCAGAGCTTTGTCTCTTATTTCCTTTAGTTTGCACAAAGATAAAGACTGTTGTCTTTTGGAGTGCTATCTTTTAGGGGTATTTTTTTTGTGAGCCACGCCCATATTGCTATCTTTTAGGGGTGAATTTCATTTCTCACGTCGAGCACCCCCGTCTATTTTTATGGGGAGTCCCCCCCCCCCCCCCGGGGGCGAGGAAGGGGGGGCGAATTCACTAGCGATTTCGCCCCCCGGGGGGCGAATTCACGGGGGGCGAAATCGCTGGTACACCGGTTTCTATCTAGAGGAGAAAGTTTCTGGAAAATTGGATGGTGATAAAAGTGACAGCTTCCGTCGTGTTACTCCAACGAATCGAACAGAATTATTTACGACGGTTGGGAACTTAACCAATTATAATCTGAGAGGAGCAGGTACAACATTTCATATCCGGCCCTCGACCTAATACGGAAACTAAGAGAAAAAGCTTTAGTTATTCAGGTTAGTATGGAGCAAAAGCATAGAATAATCTCACAGAACAACTACGTCAAACACAGTCCCTTGTCTCCTTTAAGAATCAGACTAAGGCTATCACTACCCATAGTTCTATTATCTTTCTATAGACATTTTAAGACTTTCATGAATGTAGCTATTGTCAATTCTATTTTTCTTATATTGTAACGGTTAACACGGCCTCTATGAAAATCTGTTTAAGGCTGGTAGAATATTTCCGTGTTTTAATAAAGTATTGATTGATTGATTCAGATACAAAACGTTAGAACACCCCTAGAACATGTGGTGATGTGAGTGCGAGACTTTATTTTTACCATGAACACTTAATCATTTGTAGTCGCACGCTGACGGTAACATTTTACCGGTCTTTAAAGCTTTGAAGACATCGCAAATCGCAGCTACGTTTCATTTCGAAGTTGCATTGCAATTTGCGAACACATCATGCATGAAGGTCGACTGCGTTTATGA
>JAOWCC010000556.1:0-30553 GCA_030867875.1 Actinernus sp. WN-2022 | reverse complement strand
ATTGGCTGGAAAGATGGAATCTCTCCGTTTGAGAATTTTACGGCACATTGAACGTTTTTAAGATTAGCTCGCGCGTCAGGAATCTCTGAATTGGCTGGAAAGATGGAATCTCTCCGTTTGAGAATTTTACGGCACATTGAACGTTTTTAAGATTAGCTCGCGGTCAGGAATCTCTGAATTGGCTGGAAAGATGGAATCTCTCCGTTTGAGAATTTTACGGCACATTGAACGTTTTTAAGATTAGCTCGCGGTCAGGAATCTCTGAATTGGCTGGAAAGATGGAATCTCTCCGTTTGAGAATTTTACGGCACATTGAACGTTTTTAAGATTAGCTCGCGGTCAGGAATCTATGAATTGGCTGGAAAGATGGAATCTCTCCGTTTGAGAATTTTACGGCACATTGAACGTTTTTAAGATTAGCTCGCGGTCAGGAATCTATGAATTGGCTGGAAAGATGGAATCTCTCCGTTTGAGAATTTTACGGCACATTGAACGTTTTTAAGATTAGCTCGCGGTCAGGAATCTATGAATTGGCTGGAAAGATGGAATCTCTCCGTTTGAGAATTTTACGGCACATTGAACGTTTTTAAGATTAGCTCGCGGTCAGGAATCTATGAATTGGCTGGAAAGATGGAATCTCTCCGTTTGAGAATTTTACGGCACATTGAACGTTTTTAAGATTAGCTCGCGAGCAGGAATCTATGAATTGGCTGGAAAGATGGAATCTCTCCGTTTGAGAATTTTACGGCACATTGAACGTTTTTAAGATTAGCTCGCGAGCAGGAATCTATGAATTGGCTGGAAAGATGGAATCTCTCCGTTTGAGAATTTTACGGCACATTGAACGTTTTTAAGATTAGCTCGCGGTCAGGAATCTATGAATTGGCTGGAAAGATGGAATCTCTCCGTTTGAGAATTTTACGGCACATTGAACGTTTTTAAGATTAGCTCGCGGTCAGGAATCTATGAATTGGCTGGAAAGATGGAATCTCTCCGTTTGAGAATTTTACGGCACATTGAACGTTTTTAAGATTAGCTCGCGGTCAGGAATCTATGAATTGGCTGGAAAGATGGAATCTCTCCGTTTGAGAATTTTACGGCACATTGAACGTTTTAAAGATTAGCTCGCGGTCAGGAATCTATGAATTGGCTGGAAAGATGGAATCTCTCCGTTTGAGAATTTTACGGCACATTGAACGTTTTTAAGATTAGCTCGCGAGCAGGAATCTATGAATTGGCTGGAAAGATGGAATCTCTCCGTTTGAGAATTTTACGGCACATTGAACGTTTTTAAGATTAGCTCGCGATCAGGAATCTATGAATTGGCTGGAAAGATGGAATCTCTCCGTTTGAGACTTTTACGGCACATTGAACGTTTTTAAGATTAGCTCGCGAGGAGGAATCTATGAATTGGCTGGAAAGATGAAATCTCTCCGTTTGAGACTTTTACGGCACATTGAACGTTTTTAAGATTAGCTCGCGAGGAGGAATCTATGAATTGGCTGGAAAGATGGAATCTCTCCGTTTGAGAATTTTACGGCACATTGAACCTTTTTAAGATTAGCTCGCGGTCAGGAATCTATGAATTGGCTGGAAAGATGGAATCTCTCCGTTTGAGAATTTTACGGCACATTGAACGTTTTTAAGATTAGCTCGCGGTCAGGAATCTATGAATTGGCTGGAAAGATGGAATCTCTCCGTTTGAGAATTTTACGGCACATTGAACGTTTTTAAGATTAGCTGGCGGTCAGGAATCTATGAATTGGCTGGGAAGATGGAATCTCTCCGTTTGAGAATTTTACGGCACATTGAACGTTTTTAAGATTAGCTCGCGGTCAGGAATCTATGAATTGGCTGGAAAGATGGAATCTCTCCGTTTGAGAATTTTACGGCACATTGAACGTTTTTAAGATTAGCTCGCGGTCAGGAATCTATGAATTGGCTGGAAAGATGGAATCTCTCCGTTTGAGAATTTTACGGCACATTGAACGTTTTTAAGATTAGCTCGCGGTCAGGAATCTATGAATTGGCTGGAAAGATGGAATCTCTCCGTTTGAGAATTTTACGGCACATTGAACGTTTTTAAGATTAGCTCGCGGTCAGGAATCTATGAATTGGCTGGAGAGATGGAATCTCTCCGTTTGAGAATTTTACGGCACATTGAACGTTTTTAAGATTAGCTCGCGGTCAGGAATCTATGAATTGGCTGGAAAGATGGAATCTCTCCGTTTCAGAATTTTACGGCACATTGAACGTTTTTAAGATTAGCTCGCGAGCAGGAATCTATGAATTGGCTGGAAAGATGGAATCACTCCGTTTGAGAATTTTACGGCACATTGAACGTTTTTAAGATTAGCTCGCGAGCAGGAATCTATGAATTGGCTGGAAAGATGGAATCTCTCCGTTTGAGAATTTTACGGCACATTGAACGTTTTTAAGATTAGCTCGCGAGCAGGAATCTATGAATTGGCTGGAAAGATGGAATCTCTCCGTTTGAGACTTTTACGGCACATTGAACGTTTTTAAGATTAGCTCGCGAGGAGGAATCTATGAATTGGCTGGAAAGATGGAATCTCTCCGTTTGAGAATTACCGGCACATTGAACGTTTTTAAGATTAGCTCGCGGTCAGGAATCTATGAATTGGCTGGAAAGATGGAATCTCTCCGTTTGAGAATTTTACGGCACATTGAACGTTTTTAAGATTAGCTCGCGGTCAGGAATCTATGAATTGGCTGGAAAGATGGAATCTCTCCGTTTGAGAATTTTACGGCACATTGAACGTTTTTAAGATTAGCTCGCGGTCAGGAATCTATGAATTGGCTGGAAAGATGGAATCTCTCCGTTTGAGAATTTTACGGCACATTGAACGTTTTTAAGATTAGCTCGCGGTCAGGAATCTATGAATTGGCTGGAAAGATGGAATCTCTCCGTTTGAGAATTTTACGGCACATTGAACGTTTTTAAGATTAGCTCGCGGTCAGGAATCTCTGAATTGGCTGGAAAGATGGAATCTCTCCGTTTGAGAATTTTACGGCACATTGAACGTTTTTAAGATTAGCTCGCGGTCAGGAATCTATGAATTGGCTGGAAAGATGGAATCTCTCCGTTTGAGAATTTTACGGCACATTGAACGTTTTTAAGATTAGCTCGCGGTCAGGAATCTATGAATTGACTGGAAAGATGGAATCTCTCCGTTTGAGAATTTTACGGCACATTGAACGTTTTTAAGATTAGCTCGCTGTCAGGAATCTATGAATTGGCTGGAAAGATGGAATCTCTCCGTTTGAGACTTTTACGGCACATTGAACGTTTTTAAGATTAGCTCGCGAGGAGGAATCTATGAATTGGCTGGAAAGATGAAATCTCTCCGTTTGAGACTTTTACGGCACATTGAACGTTTTTAAGATTAGCTCGCGAGGAGAACTCTATGAATTGGCTGGAAAGATGGAATCTCTCCGTTTGAGAATTTTACGGCACATTGAACGTTTTTAAGATTGGCTCGCGGTCAGGAATCTATGAATTGGCTGGAAAGATGGAATCTCTCCGTTTGAGAATTTTACGGCACATTGAACGTTTTTAAGATTAGCTCGCGGTCAGGAATCTATGAATTGGCTGGAAAGATGGAATCTCTCCGTTTGAGAATTTTACGGCACATTCAACGTTTTTAAGATTAGCTCGCGGTCTGGAATCTATGAATTGGCTGGAAAGATGGAATCTCTCCGTTTGAGAATTTTACGCCACATTGAACGTTTTTAAGATTAGCTCGCGGTCAGGAATCTATGAATTGGCTGGAAAGATGGAATCTCTCCGTTTGAGAATTTTACGGCACATTGAACGTTTTTAAGATTAGCTCGCGGTCAGGAATCTATGAATTGGCTGGAAAGATGGAATCTCTCCGTTTGAGAATTTTACGGCACATTGAACGTTTTAAGATTAGCTCGCGGTCAGGAATCTATGAATTGGCTGGAAAGATGGAATCTCTCCGTTTCAGAATTTTACGGCACATTGAACGTTTTTAAGATTAGCTCGCGAGCAGGAATCTATGAATTGGCTGGAAAGATGGAATCACTCCGTTTGAGAATTTTACGGCACATTGAACGTTTTTAAGATTAGCTCGCGAGCAGGAATCTATGAATTGGCTGGAAAGATGGAATCTCTCCGTTTGAGAATTTTACGGCACATTGAACGTTTTTAAGATTAGCTCGCGAGCAGGAATCTATGAATTGGCTGGAAAGATGGAATCTCTCCGTTTGAGACTTTTACGGCACATTGAACGTTTTTAAGATTAGCTCGCGAGGAGGAATCTATGAATTGGCTGGAAAGATGGAATCTCTCCGTTTGAGAATTTTACGGCACATTGAACGTTTTTAAGATTAGCTCGCGGTCAGGAATCTATGAATTGGCTGGAAAGATGGAATCTCTCCGTTTGAGAATTTTACGGCACATTGAACGTTTTTAAGATTAGCTCGCGGTCAGGAATCTATGAATTGGCTGGAAAGATGGAATCTCTCCGTTTGAGAATTTTACGGCACATTGAACGTTTTTAAGATTAGCTCGCGGTCAGGAATCTATGAATTGGCTGGAAAGATGGAATCTCTCCGTTTGAGAATTTTACGGCACATTGAACGTTTTTAAGATTAGCTCGCGGTCAGGAATCTATGAATTGGCTGGAAAGATGGAATCTCTCCGTTTCAGAATTTTACGGCACATTGAACGTTTTTAAGATTAGCTCGCAAGCAGGAATCTATGAATTGGCTGGAAAGATGGAATCACTCCGTTTGAGAATTTTACGGCACATTGAACGTTTTTAAGATTAGCTCGCGAGCAGGAATCTATGAATTGGCTGGAAAGATGGAATCTCTCCGTTTGAGAATTTTACGGCACATTGAACGTTTTTAAGATTAGCTCGCGAGCAGGAATCTATGAATTGGCTGGAAAGATGGAATCTCTCCGTTTGAGACTTTTACGGCACATTG
Source organism: Actinernus sp. WN-2022 (assembly GCA_030867875.1). Taxonomy (NCBI): domain Eukaryota; kingdom Metazoa; phylum Cnidaria; class Anthozoa; order Actiniaria; family Actinernidae; genus Actinernus; species Actinernus sp. WN-2022. The sequence continues at coordinate 25,576 of JAOWCC010000556.1, read as the reverse complement.
AACGTTTTTAAGATTAGCTCGCGAGGAGGAATCTATGAATTGGCTGGAAAGATGGAATCTCTCCGTTTGAGAATTTTACGGCACATTGAACGTTTTTAAGATTAGCTCGCGGTCAGGAATCTATGAATTGGCTGGAAAGATGGAATCTCTCCGTTTCAGAATTTTACGGCACATTGAACGTTTTTAAGATTAGCTCGCGAGCAGGAATCTATGAATTGGCTGGAAAGATGGAATCACTCCGTTTGAGAATTTTACGGCACATTGAACGTTTTTAAGATTAGCTCGCGAGCAGGAATCTATGAATTGGCTGGAAAGATGGAATCTCTCCGTTTGAGAATTTTACGGCACATTGAACGTTTTTAAGATTAGCTCGCGAGCAGGAATCTATGAATTGGCTGGAAAGATGGAATCTGTCCGTTTGAGACTTTTACGGCACATTGAACGTTTTTAAGATTAGCTCGCGAGGAGGAATCTATGAATTGGCTGGAAAGATGGAATCTCTCCGTTTGAGAATTTTACGGCACATTGAACGTTTTTAAGATTAGCTCGCGGTCAGGAATCTATGAATTGGCTGGAAAGATGGAATCTCTCCGTTTGAGAATTTTACGGCACATTGAACGTTTTTAAGATTAGCTCGCGGTCAGGAATCTATGAATTGGCTGGAAAGATGGAATCTCTCCGTTTGAGAATTTTACGGCACATTGAACGTTTTTAAGATTAGCTCGCGGTCAGGAATCTATGAATTGGCTGGAAAGATGGAATCTCTCCGTTTGAGAATTTTACGGCACATTGAACGTTTTTAAGATTAGCTCGCGGTCAGGAATCTATGAATTGGCTGGAAAGATGGAATCTCTCCGTTTGAGAATTTTACGGCACATTGAACGTTTTTAAGATTAGCTCGCGGTCAGGAATCTCTGAATTGGCTGGAAAGATGGAATCTCTCCGTTTGAGAATTTTACGGCACATTGAACGTTTTTAAGATTAGCTCGCGGTCAGGAATCTATGAATTGGCTGGAAAGATGGAATCTCTCCGTTTGAGAATTTTACGGCACATTGAACGTTTTTAAGATTAGCTCGCGGTCAGGAATCTATGAATTGGCTGGAAAGATGGAATCTCTCCGTTTGAGAATTTTACGGCACATTGAACGTTTTTAAGATTAGCTCGCGGTCAGGAATCTATGAATTGGCTGGAAAGATGGAATCTCTCCGTTTGAGAATTTTACGGCACATTGAACGTTTTTAAGATTAGCTCGCGGTCAGGAATCTATGAATTGGCTGGAAAGATGGAATCTCTCCGTTTCAGAATTTTACGGCACATTGAACGTTTTTAAGATTAGCTCGCGGTCAGGAATCTATGAATTGGCTGGAAAGATGGAATCTCTCCGTTTGAGAATTTTACGGCACATTGAACGTTTTTAAGATTAGCTCGCGGTCAGGAATCTATGAATTGGCTGGAAAGATGGAATCTCTCCGTTTCAGAATTTTACGGCACATTGAACGTTTTTAAGATTAGCTCGCGAGCAGGAATCTATGAATTGGCTGGAAAGATGGAATCACTCCGTTTGAGAATTTTACGGCACATTGAACGTTTTTAAGATTAGCTCGCGAGCAGGAATCTATGAATTGGCTGGAAAGATGGAATCTCTCCGTTTGAGAATTTTACGGCACATTGAACGTTTTTAAGATTAGCTCGCGAGCAGGAATCTATGAATTGGCTGGAAAGATGGAATCTCTCCGTTTGAGACTTTTACGGCACATTGAACGTTTTTAAGATTAGCTCGCGAGGAGGAATCTATGAATTGGCTGGAAAGATGGAATCTCTCCGTTTGAGAATTTTACGGCACATTGAACGTTTTTAAGATTAGCTCGCGGTCAGGAATCTATGAATTGGCTGGAAAGATGGAATCTCTCCGTTTGAGAATTTTACGGCACATTGAACGTTTTTAAGATTAGCTCGCGGTCAGGAATCTATGAATTGGCTGGAAAGATGGAATCTCTCCGTTTGAGAATTTTACGGCACATTGAACGTTTTTAAGATTAGCTCGCGGTCAGGAATCTATGAATTGGCTGGAAAGATGGAATCTCTCCGTTTGAGAATTTTACGGCACATTGAACGTTTTTAAGATTAGCTCGCGGTCAGGAATCTATGAATTGGCTGGAAAGATGGAATCTCTCCGTTTGAGAATTTTACGGCACATTGAACGTTTTTAAGATTAGCTCGCGGTCAGGAATCTATGAATTGGCTGGAAAGATGGAATCTCTCCGTTTGAGAATTTTACGGCACATTGAACGTTTTTAAGATTAGCTCGCGGTCAGGAATCTATGAATTGGCTGGAAAGATGGAATCTCTCCGTTTGAGAATTTTACGGCACATTGAACGTTTTTAAGATTAGCTCGCGGTCAGGAATCTATGAATTGGCTGGAAAGATGGAATCTCTCCGTTTGAGAATTTTACGGCACATTGAACGTTTTTAAGATTAGCTCGCGGTCAGGAATCTATGAATTGGCTGGAAAGATGGAATCTCTCCGTTTGAGAATTTTACGGCACATTGAACGTTTTTAAGATTAGCTCGCGGTCAGGAATCTCTGAATTGGCTGGAAAGATGGAATCTCTCCGTTTGAGAATTTTACGGCACATTGAACGTTTTTAAGATTAGCTCGCGGTCAGGAATCTATGAATTGGCTGGAAAGATGGAATCTCTCCGTTTGAGAATTTTACGGCACATTGAACGTTTTTAAGATTAGCTCGCGAGCAGGAATCTATGAATTGGCTGGAAAGATGGAATCTCTCCGTTTGAGAATTTTACGGCACATTGAACGTTTTTAAGATTAGCTCGCGAGCAGGAATCTATGAATTGGCTGGAAAGATGGAATCTCTCCGTTTGAGAATTTTACGGCACATTGAACGTTTTTAAGATTAGCTCGCGAGCAGGAATCTATGAATTGGCTGGAAAGATGGAATCTCTCCGTTTGAGACTTTTACGGCACATTGAACGTTTTTAAGATTAGCTCGCGAGGAGGAATCTATGAATTGGCTGGAAAGATGGAATCTCTCCGTTTGAGAATTTTACGGCACATTGAACGTTTTTAAGATTAGCTCGCGGTCAGGAATCTATGAATTGGCTGGAAAGATGGAATCTCTCCGTTTGAGAATTTTACGGCACATTGAACGTTTTTAAGATTAGCTCGCGGTCAGGAATCTATGAATTGGCTGGAAAGATGGAATCTCTCCGTTTGAGAATTTTACGGCACATTGAACGTTTTTAAGATTAGCTCGCGGTCAGGAATCTATGAATTGGCTGGAAAGATGGAGTCTCTCCGTTTGAGAATTTTACGGCACATTGAACGTTTTTAAGATTAGCTCGCGGTCAGGAATCTTTCAATTGGCTGGAAAGATGGAATCTCTCCGTTTGAGAATTTTACGGCACATTGAACGTTTTTAAGATTAGCTCGCGGTCAGGAATCTATGAATTGGCTGGAAAGATGGAATCTCTCCGTTTGAGAATTTTACGGCACATTGAACGTTTTTAAGATTAGCTCGCGGTCAGGAATCTCTGAATTGGCTGGAAAGATGGAATCTCTCCGTTTGAGAATTTTACGGCACATTGAACGTTTTTAAGATTAGCTCGCGGTCAGGAATCTATGAATTGGCTGGAAAGATGGAATCTCTCCGTTTGAGAATTTTACGGCACATTGAACGTTTTTAAGATTAGCTCGCGGTCAGGAATCTATGAATTGGCTGGAAAGATGGAATCTCTCCGTTTGAGAATTTTACGGCACATTGAACGTTTTTAAGATTAGCTCGCGGTCAGGAATCTATGAATTGGCTGGAAAGATGGAATCTCTCCGTTTGAGAATTTTACGGCACATTGAACGTTTTTAAGATTAGCTCGCGGTCAGGAATCTATGAATTGGCTGGAAAGATGGAATCTCTCCGTTTGAGAATTTTACGGCACATTGAACGTTTTTAAGATTAGCTCGCGAGCAGGAATCTATGAATTGGCTGGAAAGATGGAATCTCTCCGTTTGAGACTTTTACGGCACATTGAACGTTTTTAAGATTAGCTCGCGAGGAGGAATCTATGAATTGGCTGGAAAGATGAAATCTCTCCGTTTGAGACTTTTACGGCACATTGAACGTTTTTAAGATTAGCTCGCGAGGAGGAATCTATGAATTGGCTGGAAAGATGGAATCTCTCCGTTTGAGAATTTTACGGCACATTGAACGTTTTTAAGATTAGCTCGCGGTCAGGAATCTATGAATTGGCTGGAAAGATGGAATCTCTCCGTTTGAGAATTTTACGGCACATTGAACGTTTTTAAGATTAGCTCGCGGTCAGGAATCTATGAATTGGCTGGAAAGATGGAATCTCTCCGTTTGAGAATTTTTCGGCACATTGAACGTTTTTAAGATTAGCTCGCGGTCAGGAATCTATGAATTGGCTGGAAAGATGGAATCTCTCCGTTTGAGAATTTTACGCCACATTGAACGTTTTTAAGATTAGCTCGCGGTCAGGAATCTATGAATTGGCTGGAAAGATGGCATCTCTCCGTTTGAGAATTTTACGCCACATTGAACGTTTTTAAGATTAGCTCGCGGTCAGGAATCTATGAATTGGCTGGAAAGATGGAATCTCTCCGTTTGAGAATTTTACGGCACATTGAACGTTTTTAAGATTAGCTCGCGGTCAGGAATCTATGAATTGGCTGGAAAGATGGAATCTCTCCGTTTCAGAATTTTACGGCACATTGAACGTTTTTAAGATTAGCTCGCGAGCAGGAATCTATGAATTGGCTGGAAAGATGGAATCACTCCGTTTGAGAATTTTACGGCACATTGAACGTTTTTAAGATTAGCTCGCGAGCAGGAATCTATGAATTGGCTGGAAAGATGGAATCTCTCCGTTTGAGAATTTTACGGCACATTGAACGTTTTTAAGATTAGCTCGCGGTCAGGAATCTATGAATTGGCTGGAAAGATGGAATCTCTCCGTTTGAGAATTTTACGGCACATTGAACGTTTTTAAGATTAGCTCGCTGTCAGGAATCTATGAATTGGCTGGAAAGATGGAATCTCTCCGTTTGAGAATTTTACGGCACATTGAACGTTTTTAAGATTAGCTCGCGGTCAGGAATCTATGAATTGGCTGGAAAGATGGAATCTCTCCGTTTGAGAATTTTACGGCACATTGAACGTTTTTAAGATTAGCTCGCGGTCAGGAATCTATGAATTGGCTGGAAAGATGGAATCCCTCCGTTTGAGAATTTTACAGCACATTGAACGTTTTTAAGATTAGCTCGCGGTCAGGAATCTCTGAATTGGCTGGAAAGATGGAATCTCTCCGTTTGAGAATTTTACGGCACATTGAACGTTTTTAAGATTAGCTCGCGGTCAGGAATCTATGAATTGGCTGGAAAGATGGAATCTCTCCGTTTGAGAATTTTACGGCACATTGAACGTTTTTAAGATTAGCTCGCGAGCAGGAATCTATGAATTGGCTGGAAAGATGGAATCTCTCCGTTTGAGACTTTTACGGCACATTGAACGTTTTTAAGATTAGCTCGCGAGGAGGAATCTATGAATTGGCTGGAAAGATGAAATCTCTCCGTTTGAGACTTTTACGGCACATTGAACGTTTTTAAGATTAGCTCGCGGTCAGGAATCTATGAATTGGCTGGAAAGATGGAATCTCTCCGTTTGAGAATTTTACGGCACATTGAACGTTTTTAAGATTAGCTCGCGGTCAGGAATCTATGAATTGGCTGGAAAGATGGAATCTCTCCGTTTGAGAATTTTACGGCACATTGAACGTTTTTAAGATTAGCTCGCGAGCAGGAATCTATGAATTGGCTGGAAAGATGGAATCTCTCCGTTTGAGACTTTTACGGCACATTGAACGTTTTTAAGATTAGCTCGCGAGGAGGAATCTATGAATTGGCTGGAAAGATGAAATCTCTCCGTTTGAGACTTTTACGGCACATTGAACGTTTTTAAGATTAGCTCGCGGTCAGGAATCTATGAATTGGCTGGAAAGATGGAATCTCTCCGTTTGAGAATTTTACGGCACATTGAACGTTTTTAAGATTAGCTCGCGGTCAGGAATCTATGAATTGGCTGGAAAGATGGAATCTCTCCGTTTGAGAATTTTACGGCACATTGAACGTTTTTAAGATTAGCTCGCGAGCAGGAATCTATGAATTGGCTGGAAAGATGGAATCTCTCCGTTTGAGACTTTTACGGCACATTGAACGTTTTTAAGATTAGCTCGCGAGGAGGAATCTATGAATTGGCTGGAAAGATGAAATCTCTCCGTTTGAGACTTTTACGGCACATTGAACGTTTTTAAGATTAGCTCGCGAGGAGGAATCTATGAATTGGCTGGTAAGATGGAATCTCTCCGTTTGAGAATTTTACGGCACATTGAACGTTTTTAAGATTAGCTCGCGGTCAGGAATCTATGAATTGGCTGGAAAGATGGAATCTCTCCGTTTGAGAATTTTACGCCACATTGAACGTTTTCAAGATTAGCTCGCGGTCAGGAATCTATGAATTGGCTGGAAAGATGGAATCTCTCCGTTTGAGAATTTTACGCCACATTGAACGTTTTTAAGATTAGCTCGCGGTCAGGTATCTATGAATTGGCTGGAAAGATGGAATCTCTCCGTTTGAGAATTTTACGGCACATTGAACGTTTTTAAGATTAGCTCGCGGTCAGGAATCTATGAATTGGCTGGAAAGATGGAATCTCTCCGTTTGAGACTTTTACGGCACATTGAACGTTTTTAAGATTAGCTCGCGAGGAGGAATCTATGAATTGGCTGGAAAGATGGAATCTCTCCGTTTGAGAATTTTACGGCACATTGAACGTTTTTAAGATTAGCTCGCGGTCAGGAATCTATGAATTGGCTGGAAAGATGGAATCTCTCCGTTTGAGAATTTTACGGCACATTGAACGTTTTTAAGATTAGCTCGCGGTCAGGAATCTCTGAATTGGCTGGAAAGATGGAATCTCTCCGTTTGAGAATTTTACGGCACATTGAACGTTTTTAAGATTAGCTCGCGGTCAGGAATCTATGAATTGGCTGGAAAGATGGAATCTCTCCGTTTGAGAATTTTACGGCACATTGAACGTTTTTAAGATTAGCTCGCGGTCAGGAATCTATGAATTGGCTGGAAAGATGGAATCTCTCCGTTTGAGAATTTTACGGCACATTGAACGTTTTTAAGATTAGCTCGCGAGCAGGAATCTATGAATTGGCTGGAAAGATGGAATCTCTCCGTTTGAGACTTTTACGGCACATTGAACGTTTTTAAGATTAGCTCGCGAGGAGGAATCTATGAATTGGCTGGAAAGATGAAATCTCTCCGTTTGAGACTTTTACGGCACATTGAACGTTTTTAAGATTAGCTCGCGAGGAGGAATCTATGAATTGGCTGGTAAGATGGAATCTCTCCGTTTGAGAATTTTACGGCACATTGAACGTTTTAAAGATTAGCTCGCGGTCAGGAATCTATGAATTGGCTGGAAAGATGGAATCTCTCCGTTTGAGAATTTTACGCCACATTGAACGTTTTTAAGATTAGCTCGCGGTCAGGAATCTATGAATTGGCTGGAAAGATGGAATCTCTCCGTTTGAGAATTTTACGCCACATTGAACGTTTTTAAGATTAGCTCGCGGTCAGGAATCTATGAATTGGCTGGAAAGATGGAATCTCTCCGTTTGAGAATTTTACGGCACATTGAACGTTTTTAAGATTAGCTCGCGGTCAGGAATCTATGAATTGGCTGGAAAGATGGAATCTCTCCGTTTCAGAATTTTACGGCACATTGAACGTTTTTAAGATTAGCTCGCGAGCAGGAATCTATGAATTGGCTGGAAAGATGGAATCACTCCGTTTCAGAATTTTACGGCACATTGAACGTTTATAAGATTAGCTCGCGAGCAGGAATCTATGAATTGGCTGGAAAGATGGAATCTCTCCGTTTGAGAATTTTACGGCACATTGAACGTTTTTAAGATTAGCTCGCGAGCAGAAATCTATGAATTGGCTGGAAAGATGGAATCTCTCCGTTTGAGACTTTTACGGCACATTGAACGTTTTTAAGATTAGCTCGCGAGGAGGAATCTATGAATTGGCTGGAAAGATGGAATCTCTCCGTTTGAGAATTTTACGGCACATTGAACGTTTTTAAGATTAGCTCGCGGTCAGGAATCTATGAATTGGCTGGAAAGATGGAATCTCTCCGTTTGAGAATTTTACGGCACATTGAACGTTTTTAAGATTAGCTCGCGGTCAGGAATCTATGAATTGGCTGGAAAGATGGAATCTCTCCGTTTGAGAATTTTACGGCACATTGAACGTTTTTAAGATTAGCTCGCGGTCAGGAATCTATGAATTGGCTGGAAAGATGGAATCTCTCCGTTTGAGAATTTTACGGCACATTGAACGTTTTTAAGATTAGCTCGCGGTCAGGAATCTATGAATTGGCTGGAAAGATGGAATCTCTCCGTTTGAGAATTTTACGGCATATTGAACGTTTTTAAGATTAGCTCGCGGTCAGGAATCTCTGAATTGGCTGGAAAGATGGAATCTCTCCGTTTGAGAATTTTACGGCACATTGAACGTTTTTAAGATTAGCTCGCGGTCAGGAATCTATGAATTGGCTGGAAAGATGGAATCTCTCCGTTTGAGAATTTTACGGCACATTGAACGTTTTTAAGATTAGCTCGCGGTCAGGAATCTATGAATTGGGTGGAAAGATGGAATCTCTCCGTTTGAGAATTTTACGGCACATTGAACGTTTTTAAGATTAGCTCGCGGTCAGGAATCTATGAATTGGCTGGAAAGATGGAATCTCTCCGTTTGAGAATTTTACGGCACATTGAACGTTTTTAAGATTAGCTCGCGGTCAGGAATCTATGAATTGGCTGGAAAGATGGAATCTCTCCGTTTGAGAATTTTACGGCACATTGAACGTTTTTAAGATTAGCTCGCGAGCAGGAATCTATGAATTGGCTGGAAAGATGGAATCTCTCCGTTTGAGAATTTTACGGCACATTGAACGTTTTTAAGATTAGCTCGCGAGCAGGAATCTATGAATTGGCTGGAAAGATGGAATCTCTCCGTTTGAGAATTTTACGGCACATTGAACGTTTTTAAGATTAGCTCGCGATCAGGAATCTATGAATTGGCTGGAAAGATGGAATCTCTCCGTTTGAGAATTTTACGGCACATTGAACGTTTTTAAGATTAGCTCGCGGTCAGGAATCTATGAATTGGCTGGAAAGATGGAATCTCTCCGTTTGAGAATTTTACGGCACATTGAACGTTTTTAAGATTAGCTCGCGGTCAGGAATCTATGGATTGGCTGGAAAGATGGAATCTCTCCGTTTGAGAATTTTACGGCACATTGAACGTTTTTAAGATTAGCTCGCGGTCAGGAATCTATGAATTGGCTGGAAAGATGGAATCTCTCCGTTTGAGAATTTTACGGCACATTGAACGTTTTAAAGATTAGCTCGCGGTCAGGAATCTCTGAATTGGCTGGAAAGATGGAATCTCTCCGTTTGAGAATTTTACGGCACATTGAACGTTTTTAAGATTAGCTCGCGAGCAGGAATCTATGAATTGGCTGGAAAGATGGAATCTCTCCGTTTGAGAATTTTACGGCACATTGAACGTTTTTAAGATTAGCTCGCGAGCAGGAATCTATGAATTGGCTGGAAAGATGGAATCTCTCCGTTTGAGAATTTTACGGCACATTGAACGTTTTTAAGATTAGCTCGCGATCAGGAATCTATGAATTGGCTGGAAAGATGGAATCTCTCCGTTTGAGACTTTTACGGCACATTGAACGTTTTTAAGATTAGCTCGCGAGGAGGAATCTATGAATTGGCTGGAAAGATGAAATCTCTCCGTTTGAGACTTTTACGGCACATTGAACGTTTTTAAGATCAGCTCGCGAGGAGGAATCTATGAATTGGCTGGAAAGATGGAATCTCTCCGTTTGAGAATTTTACGGCACATTGAACGTTTTTAAGATTAGCTCGCGATCAGGAATCTATGAATTGGCTGGAAAGATGGAATCTCTCCGTTTGAGACTTTTACGGCACATTGAACGTTTTTAAGATTAGCTCGCGAGGAGGAATCTATGAATTGGCTGGAAAGATGAAATCTCTCCGTTTGAGACTTTTACGGCACATTGAACGTTTTTAAGATCAGCTCGCGAGGAGGAATCTATGAATTGGCTGGAAAGATGGAATCTCTCCGTTTGAGAATTTTACGGCACATTGAACCTTTTTAAGATTAGCTCGCGGTCAGGAATCTATGAATTGGCTGGAAAGATGGAATCTCTCCGTTTGAGAATTTTACGGCACATTGAACGTTTTTAAGATTAGCTCGCGGTCAGGAATCTATGAATTGGCTGGAAAGATGGAATCTCTCCGTTTGAGAATTTTACGGCACATTGAACGTTTTTAAGATTAGCTGGCGGTCAGGAATCTATGAATTGGCTGGGAAGATGGAATCTCTCCGTTTGAGAATTTTACGGCACATTGAACGTTTTTAAGATTAGCTCGCGGTCAGGAATCTATGAATTGGCTGGAAAGATGGAATCTCTCCGTTTGAGAATTTTACGGCACATTGAACGTTTTTAAGATTAGCTCGCGGTCAGGAATCTATGAATTGGCTGGAAAGATGGAATCTCTCCGTTTGAGAATTTTACGGCACATTGAACGTTTTTAAGATTAGCTCGCGGTCAGGAATCTATGAATTGGCTGGAAAGATGGAATCTCTCCGTTTGAGAATTTTACGGCACATTGAACGTTTTTAAGATTAGCTCGCGGTCAGGAATCTATGAATTGGCTGGAGAGATGGAATCTCTCCGTTTGAGAATTTTACGGCACATTGAACGTTTTTAAGATTAGCTCGCGGTCAGGAATCTATGAATTGGCTGGAAAGATGGAATCTCTCCGTTTCAGAATTTTACGGCACATTGAACGTTTTTAAGATTAGCTCGCGAGCAGGAATCTATGAATTGGCTGGAAAGATGGAATCACTCCGTTTGAGAATTTTACGGCACATTGAACGTTTTTAAGATTAGCTCGCGAGCAGGAATCTATGAATTGGCTGGAAAGATGGAATCTCTCCGTTTGAGAATTTTACGGCACATTGAACGTTTTTAAGATTAGCTCGCGAGCAGGAATCTATGAATTGGCTGGAAAGATGGAATCTCTCCGTTTGAGACTTTTACGGCACATTGAACGTTTTTAAGATTAGCTCGCGAGGAGGAATCTATGAATTGGCTGGAAAGATGGAATCTCTCCGTTTGAGAATTACCGGCACATTGAACGTTTTTAAGATTAGCTCGCGGTCAGGAATCTATGAATTGGCTGGAAAGATGGAATCTCTCCGTTTGAGAATTTTACGGCACATTGAACGTTTTTAAGATTAGCTCGCGGTCAGGAATCTATGAATTGGCTGGAAAGATGGAATCTCTCCGTTTGAGAATTTTACGGCACATTGAACGTTTTTAAGATTAGCTCGCGGTCAGGAATCTATGAATTGGCTGGAAAGATGGAATCTCTCCGTTTGAGAATTTTACGGCACATTGAACGTTTTTAAGATTAGCTCGCGGTCAGGAATCTATGAATTGGCTGGAAAGATGGAATCTCTCCGTTTGAGAATTTTACGGCACATTGAACGTTTTTAAGATTAGCTCGCGGTCAGGAATCTATGAATTGGCTGGAAAGATGGAATCTCTCCGTTTGAGAATTTTACGGCACATTGAACGTTTTTAAGATTAGCTCGCGGTCAGGAATCTATGAATTGGCTGGAGAGATGGAATCTCTCCGTTTGAGAATTTTACGGCACATTGAACGTTTTTAAGATTAGCTCGCGGTCAGGAATCTATGAATTGGCTGGAAAGATGGAATCTCTCCGTTTCAGAATTTTACGGCACATTGAACGTTTTTAAGATTAGCTCGCGAGCAGGAATCTATGAATTGGCTGGAAAGATGGAATCACTCCGTTTGAGAATTTTACGGCACATTGAACGTTTTTAAGATTAGCTCGCGAGCAGGAATCTATGAATTGGCTGGAAAGATGGAATCTCTCCGTTTGAGAATTTTACGGCACATTGAACGTTTTTAAGATTAGCTCGCGAGCAGGAATCTATGAATTGGCTGGAAAGATGGAATCTCTCCGTTTGAGACTTTTACGGCACATTGAACGTTTTTAAGATTAGCTCGCGAGGAGGAATCTATGAATTGGCTGGAAAGATGGAATCTCTCCGTTTGAGAATTACCGGCACATTGAACGTTTTTAAGATTAGCTCGCGGTCAGGAATCTATGAATTGGCTGGAAAGATGGAATCTCTCCGTTTGAGAATTTTACGGCACATTGAACGTTTTTAAGATTAGCTCGCGGTCAGGAATCTATGAATTGGCTGGAAAGATGGAATCTCTCCGTTTGAGAATTTTACGGCACATTGAACGTTTTTAAGATTAGCTCGCGGTCAGGAATCTATGAATTGGCTGGAAAGATGGAATCTCTCCGTTTGAGAATTTTACGGCACATTGAACGTTTTTAAGATTAGCTCGCGGTCAGGAATCTATGAATTGGCTGGAAAGATGGAATCTCTCCGTTTGAGAATTTTACGGCACATTGAACGTTTTTAAGATTAGCTCGCGGTCAGGAATCTCTGAATTGGCTGGAAAGATGGAATCTCTCCGTTTGAGAATTTTACGGCACATTGAACGTTTTTAAGATTAGCTCGCGGTCAGGAATCTATGAATTGGCTGGAAAGATGGAATCTCTCCGTTTGAGAATTTTACGGCACATTGAACGTTTTTAAGATTAGCTCGCGGTCAGGAATCTATGAATTGACTGGAAAGATGGAATCTCTCCGTTTGAGAATTTTACGGCACATTGAACGTTTTTAAGATTAGCTCGCGGTCAGGAATCTATGAATTGGCTGGAAAGATGGAATCTCTCCGTTTGAGAATTTTACGGCACATTGAACGTTTTTAAGATTAGCTCGCGGTCAGGAATCTATGAATTGGCTGGAAAGATGGAATCTCTCCGTTTGAGAATTTTACGGCACATTGAACGTTTTTAAGATTAGCTCGCGGTCAGGAATCTATGAATTGGCTGGAAAGATGGAATCTCTCCGTTTGAGAATTTTACGGCACATTGAACGTTTTTAAGATTAGCTCGCGGTCAGGAATCTATGAATTGGCTGGAAAGATGGAATCTCTCCGTTTGAGAATTTTACGGCACATTGAACGTTTTTAAGATTAGCTCGCGGTCAGGAATCTATGAATTGGCTGGAAAGATGGAATCTCTCCGTTTGAGAATTTTACGGCACATTGAACGTTTTTAAGATTAGCTCGCGAGCAGGAATCTATGAATTGGCTGGAAAGATGGAATCTCTCCGTTTGAGACTTTTACGGCACATTGAACGTTTTTAAGATTAGCTCGCGAGGAGGAATCTATGAATTGGCTGGAAAGATGAAATCTCTCCGTTTGAGACTTTTACGGCACATTGAACGTTTTTAAGATTAGCTCGCGAGGAGAACTCTATGAATTGGCTGGAAAGATGGAATCTCTCCGTTTGAGAATTTTACGGCACATTGAACGTTTTTAAGATTAGCTCGCGGTCAGGAATCTATGAATTGGCTGGAAAGATGGAATCTCTCCGTTTGAGAATTTTACGGCACATTGAACGTTATTAAGATTAGCTCGCGGTCAGGAATCTATGAATTGGCTGGAAAGATGGAATCTCTCCGTTTGAGAATTTTACGGCACATTCAACGTTTTTAAGATTAGCTCGCGGTCAGGAATCTATGAATTGGCTGGAAAGATGGAATCTCTCCGTTTGAGAATTTTACGGCACATTGAACGTTTTTAAGATTAGCTCGCGGTCAGGAATCTATGAATTGGCTGGAAAGATGGAATCTCTCCGTTTGAGAATTTTACGCCACATTGAACGTTTTTAAGAATAGCTCGCGGTCAGGAATCTCTGAATTGGCTGGAAAGATGGAATCTCTCCGTTTGAGAATTTTACGGCACATTGAACGTTTTTAAGATTAGCTCGCGGTCAGGAATCTCTGAATTGGCTGGAAAGATGGAATCTCTCCGTTTCAGAATTTTACGGCACATTGAACGTTTTTAAGATTAGCTCGCGAGCAGGAATCTATGAATTGGCTGGAAAGATGGAATCTCTCCGTTTGAGAATTTTACGGCACATTGAACGTTTTTAAGATTAGCTCGCGGTCAGGAATCTCTGAATTGGCTGGAAAGATGGAATCTCTCCGTTTGAGAATTTTACGGCACATTGAACGTTTTTAAGATTAGCTCGCGAGCAGGAATCTATGAATTGGCTGGAAAGATGGAATCTCTCCGTTTGAGACTTTTACGGCACATTGAACGTTTTTAAGATTAGCTCGCGAGGAGGAATCTATGAATTGGCTGGAAAGATGGAATCTCTCCGTTTGAGAATTTTACGGCACATTGAACGTTTTTAAGATTAGCTCGCGGTCAGGAATCTATGAATTGGCTGGAAAGATGGAATCTCTCCGTTTGAGAATTTTACGGCACATTGAACGTTTTTAAGATTAGCTCGCGGTCAGGAATCTATGAATTGGCTGGAAAGATGGAATCTCTCCGTTTGAGAATTTTACGGCACATTGAACGTTTTTAAGATTAGCTCGCGGTCAGGAATCTATGAATTGGCTGGAAAGATGGAATCTCTCCGTTTGAGAATTTTACGGCACATTGAACGTTTTTAAGATTAGCTCGCGGTCAGGAATCTATGAATTGGCTGGAAAGATGGAATCTCTCCGTTTGAGAATTTTACGGCACATTGAACGTTTTTAAGATTAGCTCGCGAGCAGGAATCTATGAATTGGCTGGAAAGATGGAATCTCTCCGTTTGAGACTTTTACGGCACATTGAACGTTTTTAAGATTAGCTCGCGAGGAGGAATCTATGAATTGGCTGGAAAGATGAAATCTCTCCGTTTGAGACTTTTACGGCACATTGAACGTTTTTAAGATTAGCTCGCGAGGAGAACTCTATGAATTGGCTGGAAAGATGGAATCTCTCCGTTTGAGAATTTTACGGCACATTGAACGTTTTTAAGATTAGCTCGCGGTCAGGAATCTATGAATTGGCTGGAAAGATGGAATCTCTCCGTTTGAGAATTTTACGGCACATTGAACGTTTTTAAGATTAGCTCGCGGTCAGGAATCTATGAATTGGCTGGAAAGATGGAATCTCTCCGTTTGAGAATTTTACGGCACATTCAACGTTTTTAAGATTAGCTCGCGGTCAGGAATCTATGAATTGGCTGGAAAGATGGAATCTCTCCGTTTGAGAATTTTACGGCACATTGAACGTTTTTAAGATTAGCTCGCGGTCAGGAATCTATGAATTGGCTGGAAAGATGGAATCTCTCCGTTTGAGAATTTTACGCCACATTGAACGTTTTTAAGAATAGCTCGCGGTCAGGAATCTCTGAATTGGCTGGAAAGATGGAATCTCTCCGTTTGAGAATTTTACGGCACATTGAACGTTTTTAAGATTAGCTCGCGGTCAGGAATCTCTGAATTGGCTGGAAAGATGGAATCTCTCCGTTTCAGAATTTTACGGCACATTGAACGTTTTTAAGATTAGCTCGCGAGCAGGAATCTATGAATTGGCTGGAAAGATGGAATCTCTCCGTTTGAGAATTTTACGGCACATTGAACGTTTTTAAGATTAGCTCGCGAGCAGGAATCTATGAATTGGCTGGAAAGATGGAATCTCTCCGTTTGAGACTTTTACGGCACATTGAACGTTTTTAAGATTAGCTCGCGAGGAGGAATCTATGAATTGGCTGGAAAGATGGAATCTCTCCGTTTGAGAATTACGGCACATTGAACGTTTTTAAGATTAGCTCGCGGTCAGGAATCTATGAATTGGCTGGAAAGATGGAATCTCTCCGTTTGAGAATTTTACGGCACATTGAACGTTTTTAAGATTAGCTCGCGGTCAGGAATCTATGAATTGGCTGGAAAGATGGAATCTCTCCGTTTGAGAATTTTACGGCACATTGAACGTTTTTAAGATTAGCTCGCGGTCAGGAATCTATGAATTGGCTGGAAAGATGGAATCTCTCCGTTTGAGAATTTTACGGCACATTGAACGTTTTTAAGATTAGCTCGCGGTCAGGAATCTATGAATTGGCTGGAAAGATGGAATCTCTCCGTTTGAGAATTTTACGGCACATTGAACGTTTTTAAGATTAGCTCGCGGTCAGGAATCTATGAATTGGCTGGAAAGATGGAATCTCTCCGTTTGAGAATTTTACGGCACATTGAACGTTTTTAAGATTAGCTCGCGGTCAGGAATCTATGAATTGGCTGGAAAGATGGAATCTCTCCGTTTGAGAATTTTACGGCACATTGAACGTTTTTAAGATTAGCTCGCGGTCAGGAATCTATGAATTGACTGGAAAGATGGAATCTCTCCGTTTGAGAATTTTACGGCACATTGAACGTTTTTAAGATTAGCTCGCTGTCAGGAATCTATGAATTGGCTGGAAAGATGGAATCTCTCCGTTTGAGAATTTTACGGCACATTGAACGTTTTTAAGATTAGCTCGCGGTCAGGAATCTATGAATTGGCTGGAAAGATGGAATCTCTCCGTTTGAGAATTTTACGGCACATTGAACGTTTTTAAGATTAGCTCGCGGTCAGGAATCTATGAATTGGCTGGAAAGATGGAATCTCTCCGTTTGAGAATTTTACGGCACATTGAACGTTTTTAAGATTAGCTCGCGGTCAGGAATCTATGAATTGGCTGGAAAGATGGAATCTCTCCGTTTGAGAATTTTACGGCACATTGAACGTTTTTAAGATTAGCTCGCGGTCAGGAATCTATGAATTGGCTGGAAAGATGGAATCTCTCCGTTTGAGAATTTTACGGCACATTGAACGTTTTTAAGATTAGCTCGCGAGCAGGAATCTATGAATTGGCTGGAAAGATGGAATCTCTCCGTTTGAGACTTTTACGGCACATTGAACGTTTTTAAGATTAGCTCGCGAGGAGGAATCTATGAATTGGCTGGAAAGATGAAATCTCTCCGTTTGAGACTTTTACGGCACATTGAACGTTTTTAAGATTAGCTCGCGAGGAGAACTCTATGAATTGGCTGGAAAGATGGAATCTCTCCGTTTGAGAATTTTACGGCACATTGAACGTTTTTAAGATTAGCTCGCGGTCAGGAATCTATGAATTGGCTGGAAAGATGGAATCTCTCCGTTTGAGAATTTTACGGCACATTGAACGTTTTTAAGATTAGCTCGCGGTCAGGAATCTATGAATTGGCTGGAAAGATGGAATCTCTCCGTTTGAGAATTTTACGCCACATTGAACGTTTTTAAGAATAGCTCGCGGTCAGGAATCTCTGAATTGGCTGGAAAGATGGAATCTCTCCGTTTGAGAATTTTACGGCACATTGAACGTTTTTAAGATTAGCTCGCGGTCAGGAATCTCTGAATTGGCTGGAAAGATGGAATCTCTCCGTTTCAGAATTTTACGGCACATTGAACGTTTTTAAGATTAGCTCGCGAGCAGGAATCTATGAATTGGCTGGAAAGATGGAATCTCTCCGTTTGAGAATTTTACGGCACATTGAACGTTTTTAAGATTAGCTCGCGGTCAGGAATCTCTGAATTGGCTGGAAAGATGGAATCTCTCCGTTTGAGAATTTTACGGCACATTGAACGTTTTTAAGATTAGCTCGCGAGCAGGAATCTATGAATTGGCTGGAAAGATGGAATCTCTCCGTTTGAGACTTTTACGGCACATTGAACGTTTTTAAGATTAGCTCGCGAGGAGGAATCTATGAATTGGCTGGAAAGATGGAATCTCTCCGTTTGAGAATTTTACGGCACATTGAACGTTTTTAAGATTAGCTCGCGGTCAGGAATCTATGAATTGGCTGGAAAGATGGAATCTCTCCGTTTGAGAATTTTACGGCACATTGAACGTTTTTAAGATTAGCTCGCGGTCAGGAATCTATGAATTGGCTGGAAAGATGGAATCTCTCCGTTTGAGAATTTTACGGCACATTGAACGTTTTTAAGATTAGCTCGCGGTCAGGAATCTATGAATTGGCTGGAAAGATGGAATCTCTCCGTTTGAGAATTTTACGGCACATTGAACGTTTTTAAGATTAGCTCGCGGTCAGGAATCTATCAATTGGCTGGAAAGATGGAATCTCTCCGTTTGAGAATTTTACGGCACATTGAACGTTTTTAAGATTAGCTCGCGAGCAGGAATCTATGAATTGGCTGGAAAGATGGAATCTCTCCGTTTGAGACTTTTACGGCACATTGAACGTTTTTAAGATTAGCTCGCGAGGAGGAATCTATGAATTGGCTGGAAAGATGAAATCTCTCCGTTTGAGACTTTTACGGCACATTGAACGTTTTTAAGATTAGCTCGCGAGGAGAACTCTATGAATTGGCTGGAAAGATGGAATCTCTCCGTTTGAGAATTTTACGGCACATTGAACGTTTTTAAGATTAGCTCGCGGTCAGGAATCTATGAATTGGCTGGAAAGATGGAATCTCTCCGTTTGAGAATTTTACGGCACATTGAACGTTTTTAAGATTAGCTCGCGGTCAGGAATCTATGAATTGGCTGGAAAGATGGAATCTCTCCGTTTGAGAATTTTACGGCACATTCAACGTTTTTAAGATTAGCTCGCGGTCAGGAATCTATGAATTGGCTGGAAAGATGGAATCTCTCCGTTTGAGAATTTTACGGCACATTGAACGTTTTTAAGATTAGCTCGCGGTCAGGAATCTATGAATTGGCTGGAAAGATGGAATCTCTCCGTTTGAGAATTTTACGCCACATTGAACGTTTTTAAGAATAGCTCGCGGTCAGGAATCTCTGAATTGGCTGGAAAGATGGAATCTCTCCGTTTGAGAATTTTACGGCACATTGAACGTTTTTAAGATTAGCTCGCGGTCAGGAATCTCTGAATTGGCTGGAAAGATGGAATCTCTCCGTTTCAGAATTTTACGGCACATTGAACGTTTTTAAGATTAGCTCGCGAGCAGGAATCTATGAATTGGCTGGAAAGATGGAATCTCTCCGTTTGAGAATTTTACGGCACATTGAACGTTTTTAAGATTAGCTCGCGGTCAGGAATCTCTGAATTGGCTGGAAAGATGGAATCTCTCCGTTTGAGAATTTTACGGCACATTGAACGTTTTTAAGATTAGCTCGCGAGCAGGAATCTATGAATTGGCTGGAAAGATGGAATCTCTCCGTTTGAGACTTTTACGGCACATTGAACGTTTTTAAGATTAGCTCGCGAGGAGGAATCTATGAATTGGCTGGAAAGATGGAATCTCTCCGTTTGAGAATTTTACGGCACATTGAACGTTTTTAAGATTAGCTCGCGGTCAGGAATCTATGAATTGGCTGGAAAGATGGAATCTCTCCGTTTGAGAATTTTACGGCACATTGAACGTTTTTAAGATTAGCTCGCGGTCAGGAATCTATGAATTGGCTGGAAAGATGGAATCTCTCCGTTTGAGAATTTTACGGCACATTGAACGTTTTTAAGATTAGCTCGCGGTCAGGAATCTATGAATTGGCTGGAAAGATGGAATCTCTCCGTTTGAGAATTTTACGGCACATTGAACGTTTTTAAGATTAGCTCGCGGTCAGGAATCTATGAATTGGCTGGAAAGATGGAATCTCTCCGTTTCAGAATTTTACGGCACATTGAACGTTTTTAAGATTAGCTCGCAAGCAGGAATCTATGAATTGGCTGGAAAGATGGAATCACTCCGTTTGAGAATTTTACGGCACATTGAACGTTTTTAAGATTAGCTCGCGAGCAGGAATCTATGAATTGGCTGGAAAGATGGAATCTCTCCGTTTGAGAATTTTACGGCACATTGAACGTTTTTAAGATTAGCTCGCGGTCAGGAATCTATGAATTGGCTGGAAAGATGGAATCTCTCCGTTTGAGAATTTTACGGCACATTGAACGTTTTTAAGATTAGCTCGCGATCAGGAATCTATGAATTGGCTGGAAAGATGGAATCTCTCCGTTTGAGAATTTTACGGCACATTGAACGTTTTTAAGATTAGCTCGCGAGCAGGAATCTATGAATTGGCTGGAAAGATGGAATCTCTCCGTTTGAGAATTTTACGGCACATTGAACGTTTTTAAGATTAGCTCGCGATCAGGAATCTATGAATTGGCTGGAAAGATGGAATCTCTCCGTTTGAGAATTTTACGACACATTGAACGTTTTTAAGATTAGCTCGCGGTCAGGAATCTATGAATTGGCTGGAAAGATGGAATCTCTCCGTTTGAGAATTTTACGGCACATTGAACGTTTTTAAGATTAGCTCGCGGTCAGGAATCTATGAATTGGCTGGAAAGATGGAATCTCTCCGTTTGAGAATTTTACGGCACATTGAACGTTTTTAAGATTAGCTCGCGGTCAGGAATCTATGAATTGGCTGGAAAGATGGAATCTCTCCGTTTGAGAATTTTACGGCACATTGAACGTTTTAAAGATTAGCTCGCGGTCAGGAATCTATGAATTGGCTGGAAAGATGGAATCTCTCCGTTTGAGAATTTTACGGCACATTGAACGTTTTTAAGATTAGCTCGCGAGCAGGAATCTATGAATTGGCTGGAAAGATGGAATCTCTCCGTTTGAGAATTTTACGGCACATTGAACGTTTTTAAGATTAGCTCGCGAGCAGGAATCTATGAATTGGCTGGAAAGATGGAATCTCTCCGTTTGAGAATTTTACGGCACATTGAACGTTTTTAAGATTAGCTCGCGATCAGGAATCTATGAATTGGCTGGAAAGATGGAATCTCTCCGTTTGAGACTTTTACGGCACATTGAACGTTTTTAAGATTAGCTCGCGAGGAGGAATCTATGAATTGGCTGGAAAGATGAAATCTCTCCGTTTGAGACTTTTACGGCACATTGAACGTTTTTAAGATTAGCTCGCGAGGAGGAATCTATGAATTGGCTGGAAAGATGGAATCTCTCCGTTTGAGAATTTTACGGCACATTGAACGTTTTTAAGATTAGCTCGCGGTCAGGAATCTATGAATTGGCTGGAAAGATGGAATCTCTCCGTTTGAGAATTTTACGGCACATTGAACGTTTTTAAGATTAGCTCGCGGTCAGGAATCTATGAATTGGCTGGAAAGATGGAATCTCTCCGTTTGAGAATTTTACGGCACATTGAACGTTTTTAAGATTAGCTGGCGGTCAGGAATCTATGAATTGGCTGGAAAGATGGAATCTCTCCGTTTGAGAATTTTACGGCACATTGAACGTTTTTAAGATTAGCTCGCGGTCAGGAATCTATGAATTGGCTGGAAAGATGGAATCTCTCCGTTTGAGAATTTTACGGCACATTGAACGTTTTTAAGATTAGCTCGCGGTCAGGAATCTATGAATTGGCTGGAAAGATGGAATCTCTCCGTTTGAGAATTTTACGGCACATTGAACGTTTTTAAGATTAGCTCGCGGTCAGGAATCTATGAATTGGCTGGAAAGATGGAATCTCTCCGTTTGAGAATTTTACGGCACATTGAACCTTTTTAAGATTAGCTCGCGGTCAGGAATCTATGAATTGGCTGGAAAGATGGAATCTCTCCGTTTGAGAATTTTACGGCACATTGAACGTTTTTAAGATTAGCTCGCGGTCAGGAATCTATGAATTGGCTGGAAAGATGGAATCTCTCCGTTTGAGAATTTTACGGCACATTGAACGTTTTTAAGATTAGCTGGCGGTCAGGAATCTATGAATTGGCTGGAAAGATGGAATCTCTCCGTTTGAGAATTTTACGGCACATTGAACGTTTTTAAGATTAGCTCGCGGTCAGGAATCTATGAATTGGCTGGAAAGATGGAATCTCTCCGTTTGAGAATTTTACGGCACATTGAACGTTTTTAAGATTAGCTCGCGGTCAGGAATCTATGAATTGGCTGGAAAGATGGAATCTCTCCGTTTGAGACTTTTACGGCACATTGAACGTTTTTAAGATTAGCTCGCGAGGAGGAATCTATGAATTGGCTGGAAAGATGAAATCTCTCCGTTTGAGACTTTTACGGCACATTGAACGTTTTTAAGATTAGCTCGCGAGGAGGAATCTATGAATTGGCTGGAAAGATGGAATCTCTCCGTTTGAGAATTTTACGGCACATTGAACGTTTTTAAGATTAGCTCGCGGTCAGGAATCTATGAATTGGCTGGAAAGATGGAATCTCTCCGTTTGAGAATTTTACGGCACATTGAACGTTTTTAAGATTAGCTCGCGGTCAGGAATCTATGAATTGGCTGGAAAGATGGAATCTCTCCGTTTGAGAATTTTACGGCACATTGAACGTTTTTAAGATTAGCTGGCGGTCAGGAATCTATGAATTGGCTGGAAAGATGGAATCTCTCCGTTTGAGAATTTTACGGCACATTGAACGTTTTTAAGATTAGCTCGCGGTCAGGAATCTATGAATTGGCTGGAAAGATGGAATCTCTCCGTTTGAGAATTTTACGGCACATTGAACGTTTTTAAGATTAGCTCGCGGTCAGGGAATCTATGAATTGGCTGGAAAGATGGAATCTCTCCGTTTGAGAATTTTACGGCACATTGAACGTTTTTAAGATTAGCTCGCGGTCAGGAATCTATGAATTGGCTGGAAAGATGGAATCTCTCCGTTTGAGAATTTTACGGCACATTGAACCTTTTTAAGATTAGCTCGCGGTCAGGAATCTATGAATTGGCTGGAAAGATGGAATCTCTCCGTTTGAGAATTTTACGGCACATTGAACGTTTTTAAGATTAGCTCGCGGTCAGGAATCTATGAATTGGCTGGAAAGATGGAATCTCTCCGTTTGAGAATTTTACGGCACATTGAACGTTTTTAAGATTAGCTGGCGGTCAGGAATCTATGAATTGGCTGGAAAGATGGAATCTCTCCGTTTGAGAATTTTACGGCACATTGAACGTTTTTAAGATTAGCTCGCGGTCAGGAATCTATGAATTGGCTGGAAAGATGGAATCTCTCCGTTTGAGAATTTTACGGCACATTGAACGTTTTTAAGATTAGCTCGCGGTCAGGAATCTATGAATTGGCTGGAAAGATGGAATCTCTCCGTTTGAGAATTTTACGGCACATTGAACGTTTTTAAGATTAGCTCGCGGACAGGAATCTATGAATTGGCTGGAAAGATGGAATCTCTCCGTTTGAGAATTTTACGGCACATTGAACGTTTTTAAGATTAGCTCGCGGTCAGGAATCTATGAATTGGCTGGAAAGATGGAATCTCTCCGTTTGAGAATTTTACGGCACATTGAACGTTTTTAAGATTAGCTCGCGGTCAGGAATCTCTGAATTGGCTGGAAAGATGGAATCTCTCCGTTTGAGAATTTTACGGCACATTGAACGTTATTAAGATTAGCTCGCGGTCAGGAATCTATGAATTGGGTGGAAAGATGGAATCTCTCCGTTTGAGAATTTTACGGCACATTGAACGTTTTTAAGATTAGCTCGCGGTCATGAATCTATGAATTGGGTGGAAAGATGGAATCTCTCCGTTTGAGAATTTTACGGCACATTGAACGTTTTTAAGATTAGCTCGCGGTCAGGAATCTATGAATTGGCTGGAAAGATGGAATCTCTCCGTTTGAGAATTTTACGGCACATTGAACGTTTTTAAGATTAGCTCGCGGTCAGGAATCTATGAATTGGGTGGAAAGATGGAATCTCTCCGTTTGAGAATTTTACGGCACATTGAACGTTTTTAAGATTAGCTCGCGGTCAGGAATCTATGAATTGGCTGGAAAGATGGAATCTCTCCGTTTGAGAATTTTACGGCACATTGAACGTTTTTAAGATTAGCTCGCGAGCAGGAATCTATGAATTGGCTGGAAAGATGGAATCTCTCCGTTTGAGAATTTTACGGCACATTGAACGTTTTTAAGATTAGCTCGCGATCAGGAATCTATGAATTGGCTGGAAAGATGGAATCTCTCCGTTTGAGACTTTTACGGCACATTGAACGTTTTTAAGATTAGCTCGCGAGGAGGAATCTATGAATTGGCTGGAAAGATGAAATCTCTCCGTTTGAGACTTTTACGGCACATTGAACGTTTTTAAGATTAGCTCGCGAGGAGGAATCTATGAATTGGCTGGAAAGATGGAATCTCTCCGTTTGAGAATTTTACGGCACATTGAACCTTTTTAAGATTAGCTCGCGGTCAGGAATCTATGAATTGGCTGGAAAGATGGAATCTCTCCGTTTGAGAATTTTACGGCACATTGAACGTTTTTAAGATTAGCTCGCGGTCAGGAATCTATGAATTGGCTGGAAAGATGGAATCTCTCCGTTTGAGAATTTTACGGCACATTGAACGTTTTTAAGATTAGCTGGCGGTCAGGAATCTATGAATTGGCTGGAAAGATGGAATCTCTCCGTTTGAGAATTTTACGGCACATTGAACGTTTTTAAGATTAGCTCGCGGTCAGGAATCTATGAATTGGCTGGAAAGATGGAATCTCTCCGTTTGAGAATTTTACGGCACATTGAACGTTTTTAAGATTAGCTCGCGGTCAGGAATCTATGAATTGGCTGGAAAGATGGAATCTCTCCGTTTGAGACTTTTACGGCACATTGAACGTTTTTAAGATTAGCTCGCGAGGAGGAATCTATGAATTGGCTGGAAAGATGAAATCTCTCCGTTTGAGACTTTTACGGCACATTGAACGTTTTTAAGATTAGCTCGCGAGGAGAACTCTATGAATTGGCTGGAAAGATGGAATCTCTCCGTTTGAGAATTTTACGGCACATTGAACGTTTTTAAGATTAGCTCGCGGTCAGGAATCTATGAATTGGCTGGAAAGATGGAATCTCTCCGTTTGAGAATTTTACGGCACATTGAACGTTTTTAAGATTAGCTCGCGGTCAGGAATCTATGAATTGGCTGGAAAGATGGAATCTCTCCGTTTGAGAATTTTACGGCACATTGAACGTTTTTAAGATTAGCTCGCGGTCAGGAATCTATGAATTGGCTGGAAAGATGGAATCTCTCCGTTTGAGAATTTTACGGCACATTGAACGTTTTTAAGATTAGCTCGCGGTCAGGAATCTATGAATTGGCTGGAAAGATGGAATCTCTCCGTTTGAGAATTTTACGGCACATTGAACGTTTTTAAGATTAGCTCGCGAGTCAGGAATCTATGAATTGGCTGGAAAGATGGAATCTCTCCGTTTGAGACTTTTACGGCACATTGAACGTTTTTAAGATTAGCTCGCGAGGAGGAATCTATGAATTGGCTGGAAAGATGAAATCTCTCCGTTTGAGACTTTTACGGCACATTGAACGTTTTTAAGATTAGCTCGCGAGGAGAACTCTATGAATTGGCTGGAAAGATGGAATCTCTCCGTTTGAGAATTTTACGGCACATTGAACGTTTTTAAGATTAGCTCGCGGTCAGGAATCTATGAATTGGCTGGAAAGATGGAAT
>JAOWCC010000554.1:0-142888 GCA_030867875.1 Actinernus sp. WN-2022 | reverse complement strand
CCATACTTCCAGTAAGCTACTAAATAGACAAAATAACAATGTCACGGACAATGACCACATGCATATAAACTGAATATACATTCGACTACAATCAGTGTCTCAAGGAACATGTGAAAATCACTTGCAAATCAAACATTTTAGAACAACAAAATTCAGCATGATCTTTCTATCAGAACCTTTCAATCTCCTATCATTAATGATTAGGGAATGTTCTAAGATGTTTGATAATTTTCAAATGGATTTGTAGGCTAGATTGCAGAATACCTCCCAACCCCCTCCCCCACTCAAGTACGTTAGGTGTTGACGCCAGCATGTCAACGCGTTGCCATCATACATGTTGCTTCGTTCTACTACTGTGAACAGAGATACTCGTTCACACCTAGACATCTCTCTAGAGAGATAACCATATATGGACTAACGCGTTGACATGTTGGCGTATCCACCTAACGTACTTGGGGGGGGGGGGGGGGGGATTTGTAAACTAAAATTTTAATTGAATTTGAATAGTGTATGGCCCACTTTAATGCCAATGGTTTGAATTTGTAAACCAACCATTGGCCTTGGTGAATCCATATATTTTCGGGATGACATTTTGCCTGTCACCTCTGTGGCCCCGGGTTGGATTCTCGAATGAGGCACCATTTGTGAGTTGAGTTTGTTGGTATTTTGCCTTTGCTCCAAGTTTTTTTGGGGGGTTTCTCCAGTTTTCCTCCCTCCATCAAAACCAACACACTAAATTCCAATTCAATCTGTGATTTGGCCGGGTCCTGGCTTAGATCAGCTCCATGGTTGTTCCAGGTCCTGTTACAAAATTCAAGGTTATTTTAATCTGTCAACATGCACCATAGTTTTTCGCATGGTCTGTTTTTTTGGATAAACAGGTAAACGTTGAAGACTGCATTTGTGTAGGCTGGACTCCTTTGAGGACTTCAGTTGGCCAGCTTTCATTAAAAATATTCTTGGCTTCATGTTCAGTCCTGATATATAATAGCTAAATGTACAGACTGTATATAATGTGTATGTTGAGGCTTAATATTGCATAATTGTTTACATTTGTCTTTCAGTTGTTTGCCAGTAATTATTTATTTATTTAGAAAAAAGGTTTATCTTCAGGTAATTTCATGACTAAGATACCAGTATAATCCTTAGAATTTGGATTTTTGTTTTAATTTCTCAATTAATTTAACATTGGACACTTTCTTTGTTAGTGAGGCTTCCAGTGGCAACATAAACGACTTGAAAATATAATAAAAATTCTTTATTTCTCAAAATAATGTAAATTAAGTCGCTAGAACACTGCTAACAGTTGCACTCTTCGTTTCTCAGCATATGTCTATGCCAGAAAAGCGAAGATAGAACAGGACTGGCAGGCATATGTGTACAGTATGTAAAGCACTTACATGTAGCAACAAGATTGCTGGTTTGCTGAGTACACATGGGAAAAGACCAGATAAGACTTATAAAAACATAAACTATGCTCTTCACTGCGGTTAGGATTGTTGTCAATCGTGCCTGTTTCGTAGCTGTTGTTTTTGGCTGTTCCTGTTGATTGGAAGAGAATTTGTCCATAAATATGGCATGAAACTAAGACTTTCTACTACTTTTATTTCAGAATATTCTTAACTATCACCCAGTGTTTTTTCAGTCTAAAACACAGACAAATCCCATGTGAGGGAGGCTCAATACCGCAGAACAATGGAATTTATCATACTCTTTACACGGATTATTACTACGCATAACTACATGGGTCCTCGTAAAATAATTGTTAAAGTGAACCTTGGCTGAAAAACAATGATTGTTCTCAAGTGTGCGTTTGTAGATGCCTAAATACATTGCTGTCTGTCTCCAGCAAATTGTACACTAGATGTCATTTATGCACCGATTTTCCTGTCGATAAAACTCATTTGAATATCCTGCACACCGGCAGCTCGGATCTCATTCCGTCACAGTGTTGCCACTATTGTTTTCTGATAATTGGGGCAACACTGTGACATCATAAAATCCAAGATGGCGGCATGCAGGAAATTCAAATGAGTGTAATCGACAGGAAAATTGGTGCATAAATGACATCTAGTGTACAATATATTGGAGACAAACACAGAAACTGACTTACGGTAGGCATGTATAACAATCATTTTAGAGCAAACATTGTTTTTCAGCCGAGATTCCCTTGAAGGTTAAGGATTAATTTCACTTGTGTTTTCAAAGTTGATACAATTGCTCTGATCGCTGCATGACTTGGGGAATTTTGTATTAACTTTCAAAAAACATGTGTGAATTAATATTTAATTTTACTGGTTCCCTAGCCAGTGATGATTTCAGAAATGAGGCTCTAAACAACAACATTATTAACATAATATTATTATTATGGCTAAATTTGAAATAAAGCCTGGGTATTTGTTTGAGAAAACACAGAGTTACTTGAATTAGTGCAGAGGTGTATTGCAGTACATGTAAGTTGTATTTTCTCAAATATAAGCTACTGGCATATATTTATCAAATTTGACTCTGGACCAGGGTCCAATGGATCATTATTAACTTTATCCACCAAAATAAATTGTTATCCAGTGAATAAAATAAGCTACTTGGGTTAATACTTATCCACTGGATAAGGATTTATCCATTGGATAAAGTTGTTCACCCTTTTAACAACTTGGCCCTGGCATTTATTTGAACCTGCCATTTATTCGGGACTGATGCAGTATTTTTTAAACATGAACATAGTTTTTTATAATTTGTTTACCACTTCATTTTTGTAGGCCTTTGGAAGCCAGGAACATAATTTAGTCAATCGCTTCTTTCCGTAGTCTCCTTCACAGCCATTCTTAGGCTCGTCACGCAAATGGTAGCCCCACTAACGGCTGCTTACACCAGCCAGACATTCCATTCCAACCGCATGGCCAATCAGAATAAAAAACACACTCATGCCAGAACTTTCTGACGGGAAATCCAGGAAATCAAATGTAGAGGCTAAATTTTATAGGAAATCGGATCAATTAGCGTTGTATATTTTCTGTTCTTAGTTTTTCTCAAGAAAGCAGATATATTTTATAAGAAATTGTTCATTTTGACGCTGTACTGATGAGCCTGAAAGTTTTCAGATAAGCAAACCGCTGCTGATCAACGCATGCGATGTTACGTTATAACGGCTTATACAAACAATCAGGAATGTCTGGCTGGTGTAAGCAGCCGTTAGTGGGACTAGCGCTTGTGTGACGACCCTAAGGCCGGCTGCGAAGGAGACTATTCTTCCTCTGTCTATAATATTATATGGGAGGTAAGCAGTGGAAATGAAACTGGTTAATATAAAATGGTATATTGACAATGCTTCATTCAATAAGGCTGGCATTGCCAGAAATATGGGACATACGTGGCCGCGAAGCTCATTATATATAACTTTTCTGGGCATTCAAATTTCAATACGAAATAGTAAGAATGTGTATCGATAAAATAAAGAAACAGAAATATATCAAAAACGAAGCTTGTGATACAACCTCCTGATACCAGTTTAGAATGATCGTAGTTTTGTGGTTTCGAACAATGTATATTTCGTTTTAAATGGTTGAAGATAAAATATGCCAAAATCGAGTTCAAAACTTGCTCTTCTTACCTCTGTCTGTTGCTGTAATTGGCCGCTGATTTCAATAAATGCTATAAGTTTGATGTTCTGTAGCATCTTGGCGGGAAATGGTACACAGTTTCCCGATAGCCAGTTCAAAATAACAACATTTAAATTCACAGAATATGGCATTATTTTGGCGATAGGAGCTGTTTTAGACATGCCGAATTTCTTGCAGAAGTAGGCTAAAATTCTTGCCTATCTAGACATCAGTAAGGGATGTTTCAGTCAGTGACAAGAAAAGAAACCTCCATGAACTCTCAAACTTCCACACAACCGCCATCTTGTTTTGTAACCTAAATCCTGCAGGATTTCACGCCTTTCTCCTCTAAATAATTGTGCCCGGCGTCTGTCTGTCCAAGTTCCAGCTGCTGGGGAGAAGACAAATCCCAAAAATGGCTTTTTAATCACGATCATGATAACGATCACAGTCGTGGGAGGGGGACAAAACAGCAAGAACACAAAGGAAATCGTTATCAAATGTATTTTGTAGGACATATAATACATGTAGCGGTAACAGCCACCAAATATGGTAAATATTGTGGGATAAACGTTGATACAGCTAATATCTGGAAACCAGACAATTTTAAGTAAAACTTTCCTCAGCAGAGCAGATTTAGTTCAAAATTCTATTGTTCATATCAATTCTGTCCCCCTCATAAACAAGCTGTGACATCATAATGATATAGGGCAATTAAGATATGCTAACCGCGGTTAGAAGCATGTAGCAGCTGATGTTTCAAGTGTTAGCCCTTCGTCAGAGAAAGAGTCTGTACAGGAACAATGTTCTTGGAACTTTAGAGGAGGGGGGTTGGTTAAGTTGTTTTGTTTCCTAAGTTGAATAAGCTAATTGAACTTTATTTGTATCTGTAGAAAAGTTTTCACAACTGCTGGAGCTATTCCATTCGCTTGACATCTGGCACAAGTCAAAGAAGCTTAGTAAAGGTCTCCATCAGGTATGTTCAATTTCCTAAAGAGACCTGGTAGTCTAGCTACATGTAGCCTGGAAAGAATGCAAACAAATAAAATGTACAAATTTATACTCGTCTCCCCAAGTGGTTTGAAATGTACATGTATCTGTAAAAGTTTCAAAAAAGTTTCAAAATTTGTCTAGTTTATTTTTGTAAAGAAATCAATCAAGGAATTTACTACATGTAGAAACAGTTATTTCATGTTGTTCTTGTTATTTTGGAAAAGCAATCTCTGGCAATATTAACAATCAGATGTGGACTGTAATAATTTGTAAGACATTTAAAATCAGTACTGGGTATTTTGATTAATTTTGTAAGTGTATGGTGTTTACTAGGCAGCGAGAGTGAAGGGATGTGAGGACCTAAAGGAGTGGGTGGATCCCATTGTGAACCACTTCTGGTATTGTTGTCAGATGGCAGATGGGAGTGCAGATGAGCTGAAGGTGAGCTTGTGACTCATAACAAACATCTGGCATCGTACATATAACTAACATTTCTTGCCATACATGCAGCAGCAGCTAAGAATGAACTGTACATGTATGTAACATGTGGAAAGAGTTTATAATAGCAGCAATTTTTTTTTTCAGAATTTATGGCAAAGTGTGTTGCACCATGTGTGTGGGGAGCTCTCCTGGGCTGAATCCCAGTGTAGTCATGGCACTCATGTTGAAGATGAAGCTTCCAAGAAGAACCTGTCCAATACCTCAAAGGCTATGGCTGCTCTAAGGAAAATTGTTCTTGATAGTAAATGGTTAAAGAACCTTCATTTCTATGTTCGATTCCGGTGAGTAAAAGGATTATGGTGGTGAATTGCAAAACTCCTAAGGTTTTTTAGTCTACAAGGAACACAATAGACCATTTCAAGGTCACCATTAACACTACGATGTCTACTTCAATTAGTGATAGCACTGGTACTACAACAAAGAGCAAGATTAGTAAAAATCCCAAATTTGACAGTTATATATTGTATGCAAGCAAAGATACAGTCCCACAAAGCAAGACAATTTTACAAACATTATTTTGTATGCAGGGGGGGGGGGGGAGGGGTGCAAGACTTTTGTATGATATTTTGGAGACATGCTTACTCAAATTTTCATAATGACAATGTTAAATGTTTGAAGGAGAAATAACCCTTTCCTCTGAAAGATAATGTTTATGTAAGTAAACTGTAGGCGACGATTTCAATATGCGTGGGCATGGCAACTGAAATGTTTTGAAAATACCCCTCCCCACTAAAAAGAGTTCTCTTGTATTTCAAGCAGAACGGAGGTGCATAACAATTCTCCTTAGTGGGGTGGGGTAGTTTCTACCGCTGATTTGTGGACCGATCAAGTTGCAGATCGTATACCGATTGATATATTTTGAATTGGGGATTTATTTTCCAGGCCGTTTTCACGTCGTTTGGCCTGAAACGTGGATTAGAAGTGCTTACACATCTCTGGGTTTGTGTGCCGAAAGCAGAGGCGAAATCGATTTGAATTTCTTGTCGAATTTCGGCGGCGAGTGAGATCACATCGAACGAAAGGACCTGAAAGCTGCATACCTTGTATACATTTATCTCTATCAGATAGGCACGCGGCCAACCGTCAAAGCTTCGAAGCCTAATAAACTGCTTTAGAAGGCCCAAAATCGCCCACAATCCATTCACACAACTTCATTCAGTATCAATCTTTTATTTTTGAAGATTTATTTCGTAGGAATAGGAAAAGAGAATTCACTAGGAGCAATTATATAAACTCTTCCGAGATCGCTTATGAAACACACCACAGGTAACCCAACAGATTAATGAGTTGGAAATATATGTAGAGTCTGGGCTGCCTTTGGAATAACACAAAATCATGGTGAACCTCGTGTCTCAGCTGTACCCAGAAGTCTTCGCGGGCACTGATATGTTAATCATATGATAATTTCCAGCCCATACTTCCAGTAAGCTACTAAATAGACAAAATAACAATGTCACGGACAATGACCACATGCATATAAACTGAATATACATTCGACTACAATCAGTGTCTCAAGGAACATGTGAAAATCACTTGCAAATCAAACATTTTAGAACAACAAAATTCAGCATGATCTTTCTATCAGAACCTTTCAATCTCCTATCATTAATGATTAGGGAATGTTCTAAGATGTTTGATAATTTTCAAATGGATTTGTAGGCTAGATTGCAGAATACCTCCCAACCCCCTCCCCCACTCAAGTACGTTAGGTGTTGACGCCAGCATGTCAACGCGTTGCCATCATACATGTTGCTTCGTTCTACTACTGTGAACAGAGATACTCGTTCACACCTAGACATCTCTCTAGAGAGATAACCATATATGGACTAACGCGTTGACATGTTGGCGTATCCACCTAACGTACTTGGGGGGGGGGGGGGGGGGGGATTTGTAAACTAAAATTTTAATTGAATTTGAATAGTGTATGGCCCACTTTAATGCCAATGGTTTGAATTTGTAAACCAACCATTGGCCTTGGTGAATCCATATATTTTCGGGATGACATTTTGCCTGTCACCTCTGTGGCCCCGGGTTGGATTCTCGAATGAGGCACCATTTGTGAGTTGAGTTTGTTGGTATTTTGCCTTTGCTCCAAGTTTTTTTGGGGGGTTTCTCCAGTTTTCCTCCCTCCATCAAAACCAACACACTAAATTCCAATTCAATCTGTGATTTGGCCGGGTCCTGGCTTAGATCAGCTCCATGGTTGTTCCAGGTCCTGTTACAAAATTCAAGGTTATTTTAATCTGTCAACATGCACCATAGTTTTTCGCATGGTCTGTTTTTTTGGATAAACAGGTAAACGTTGAAGACTGCATTTGTGTAGGCTGGACTCCTTTGAGGACTTCAGTTGGCCAGCTTTCATTAAAAATATTCTTGGCTTCATGTTCAGTCCTGATATATAATAGCTAAATGTACAGACTGTATATAATGTGTATGTTGAGGCTTAATATTGCATAATTGTTTACATTTGTCTTTCAGTTGTTTGCCAGTAATTATTTATTTATTTAGAAAAAAGGTTTATCTTCAGGTAATTTCATGACTAAGATACCAGTATAATCCTTAGAATTTGGATTTTTGTTTTAATTTCTCA
Source organism: Actinernus sp. WN-2022 (assembly GCA_030867875.1). Taxonomy (NCBI): domain Eukaryota; kingdom Metazoa; phylum Cnidaria; class Anthozoa; order Actiniaria; family Actinernidae; genus Actinernus; species Actinernus sp. WN-2022. The sequence goes on along the minus strand of JAOWCC010000554.1, from coordinate 135,205 downwards.
ATTAATTTAACATTGGACACTTTCTTTGTTAGTGAGGCTTCCAGTGGCAACATAAACGACTTGAAAATATAATAAAAATTCTTTATTTCTCAAAATAATGTAAATTAAGTCGCTAGAACACTGCTAACAGTTGCACTCTTCGTTTCTCAGCATATGTCTATGCCAGAAAAGCGAAGATAGAACAGGACTGGCAGGCATATGTGTACAGTATGTAAAGCACTTACATGTAGCAACAAGATTGCTGGTTTGCTGAGTACACATGGGAAAAGACCAGATAAGACTTATAAAAACATAAACTATGCTCTTCACTGCGGTTAGGATTGTTGTCAATCGTGCCTGTTTCGTAGCTGTTGTTTTTGGCTGTTCCTGTTGATTGGAAGAGAATTTGTCCATAAATATGGCATGAAACTAAGACTTTCTACTACTTTTATTTCAGAATATTCTTAACTATCACCCAGTGTTTTTTCAGTCTAAAACACAGACAAATCCCATGTGAGGGAGGCTCAATACCGCAGAACAATGGAATTTATCATACTCTTTACACGGATTATTACTACGCATAACTACATGGGTCCTCGTAAAATAATTGTTAAAGTGAACCTTGGCTGAAAAACAATGATTGTTCTCAAGTGTGCGTTTGTAGATGCCTAAATACATTGCTGTCTGTCTCCAGCAAATTGTACACTAGATGTCATTTATGCACCGATTTTCCTGTCGATAAAACTCATTTGAATATCCTGCACACCGGCAGCTCGGATCTCATTCCGTCACAGTGTTGCCACTATTGTTTTCTGATAATTGGGGCAACACTGTGACATCATAAAATCCAAGATGGCGGCATGCAGGAAATTCAAATGAGTGTAATCGACAGGAAAATTGGTGCATAAATGACATCTAGTGTACAATATATTGGAGACAAACACAGAAACTGACTTACGGTAGGCATGTATAACAATCATTTTAGAGCAAACATTGTTTTTCAGCCGAGATTCCCTTGAAGGTTAAGGATTAATTTCACTTGTGTTTTCAAAGTTGATACAATTGCTCTGATCGCTGCATGACTTGGGGAATTTTGTATTAACTTTCAAAAAACATGTGTGAATTAATATTTAATTTTACTGGTTCCCTAGCCAGTGATGATTTCAGAAATGAGGCTCTAAACAACAACATTATTAACATAATATTATTATTATGGCTAAATTTGAAATAAAGCCTGGGTATTTGTTTGAGAAAACACAGAGTTACTTGAATTAGTGCAGAGGTGTATTGCAGTACATGTAAGTTGTATTTTCTCAAATATAAGCTACTGGCATATATTTATCAAATTTGACTCTGGACCAGGGTCCAATGGATCATTATTAACTTTATCCACCAAAATAAATTGTTATCCAGTGAATAAAATAAGCTACTTGGGTTAATACTTATCCACTGGATAAGGATTTATCCATTGGATAAAGTTGTTCACCCTTTTAACAACTTGGCCCTGGCATTTATTTGAACCTGCCATTTATTCGGGACTGATGCAGTATTTTTTAAACATGAACATAGTTTTTTATAATTTGTTTACCACTTCATTTTTGTAGGCCTTTGGAAGCCAGGAACATAATTTAGTCAATCGCTTCTTTCCGTAGTCTCCTTCACAGCCATTCTTAGGCTCGTCACGCAAATGGTAGCCCCACTAACGGCTGCTTACACCAGCCAGACATTCCATTCCAACCGCATGGCCAATCAGAATAAAAAACACACTCATGCCAGAACCTTCTGACGGGAAATCCAGGAAATCAAATGTAGAGGCTAAATTTTATAGGAAATCGGATCAATTAGCGTTGTATATTTTCTGTTCTTAGTTTTTCTCAAGAAAGCAGATATATTTTATAAGAAATTGTTCATTTTGACGCTGTACTGATGAGCCTGAAAGTTTTCAGATAAGCAAACCGCTGCTGATCAACGCATGCGATGTTACGTTATAACGGCTTATACAAACAATCAGGAATGTCTGGCTGGTGTAAGCAGCCGTTAGTGGGACTAGCGCTTGTGTGACGACCCTAAGGCCGGCTGCGAAGGAGACTATTCTTCCTCTGTCTATAATATTATATGGGAGGTAAGCAGTGGAAATGAAACTGGTTAATATAAAATGGTATATTGACAATGCTTCATTCAATAAGGCTGGCATTGCCAGAAATATGGGACATACGTGGCCGCGAAGCTCATTATATATAACTTTTCTGGGCATTCAAATTTCAATACGAAATAGTAAGAATGTGTATCGATAAAATAAAGAAACAGAAATATATCAAAAACGAAGCTTGTGATACAACCTCCTGATACCAGTTTAGAATGATCGTAGTTTTGTGGTTTCGAACAATGTATATTTCGTTTTAAATGGTTGAAGATAAAATATGCCAAAATCGAGTTCAAAACTTGCTCTTCTTACCTCTGTCTGTTGCTGTAATTGGCCGCTGATTTCAATAAATGCTATAAGTTTGATGTTCTGTAGCATCTTGGCGGGAAATGGTACACAGTTTCCCGATAGCCAGTTCAAAATAACAACATTTAAATTCACAGAATATGGCATTATTTTGGCGATAGGAGCTGTTTTAGACATGCCGAATTTCTTGCAGAAGTAGGCTAAAATTCTTGCCTATCTAGACATCAGTAAGGGATGTTTCAGTCAGTGACAAGAAAAGAAACCTCCATGAACTCTCAAACTTCCACACAACCGCCATCTTGTTTTGTAACCTAAATCCTGCAGGATTTCACGCCTTTCTCCTCTAAATAATTGTGCCCGGCGTCTGTCTGTCCAAGTTCCAGCTGCTGGGGAGAAGACAAATCCCAAAAATGGCTTTTTAATCACGATCATGATAACGATCACAGTCGTGGGAGGGGGACAAAACAGCAAGAACACAAAGGAAATCGTTATCAAATGTATTTTGTAGGACATATAATACATGTAGCGGTAACAGCCACCAAATATGGTAAATATTGTGGGATAAACGTTGATACAGCTAATATCTGGAAACCAGACAATTTTAAGTAAAACTTTCCTCAGCAGAGCAGATTTAGTTCAAAATTCTATTGTTCATATCAATTCTGTCCCCCTCATAAACAAGCTGTGACATCATAATGATATAGGGCAATTAAGATATGCTAACCGCGGTTAGAAACATGTAGCAGCTGATGTTTCAAGTGTTAGCCCTTCGTCAGAGAAAGAGTCTGTACAGGAACAATGTTCTTGGAACTTTAGAGGAGGGGGGTTGGTTAAGTTGTTTTGTTTCCTAAGTTGAATAAGCTAATTGAACTTTATTTTTATCTGTAGAAAAGTTTTCACAACTGCTGGAGCTATTCCATTCGCTTGACATCTGGCACAAGTCAAAGAAGCTTAGTAAAGGTCTCCATCAGGTATGTTCAATTTCCTAAAGAGACCTGGTAGTCTAGCTACATGTAGCCTGGAAAGAATGCAAACAAATAAAATGTACAAATTTATACTCGTCTCCCCAAGTGGTTTGAAATGTACATGTATCTGTAAAAGTTTCAAAAAAGTTTCAAAATTTGTCTAGTTTATTTTTGTAAAGAAATCAATCAAGGAATTTACTACATGTAGAAACAGTTATTTCATGTTGTTCTTGTTATTTTGGAAAAGCAATCTCTGGCAATATTAACAATCAGATGTGGACTGTAATAATTTGTAAGACATTTAAAATCAGTACTGGGTATTTTGATTAATTTTGTAAGTGTATGGTGTTTACTAGGCAGCGAGAGTGAAGGGATGTGAGGACCTAAAGGAGTGGGTGGATCCCATTGTGAACCACTTCTGGTATTGTTGTCAGATGGCAGATGGGAGTGCAGATGAGCTGAAGGTGAGCTTGTGACTCATAACAAACATCTGGCATCGTACATATAACTAACATTTCTTGCCATACATGCAGTAGCAGCTAAGAATGAACTGTACATGTATGTAACATGTGGAAAGAGTTTATAATAGCAGCAATTATTTTTTTCAGAATTTATGGCAAAGTGTGTTGCACCATGTGTGTGGGGAGCTCTCCTGGGCTGAATCCCAGTGTAGTCATGGCACTCATGTTGAAGATGAAGCTTCCAAGAAGAACCTGTCCAATACCTCAAAGGCTATGGCTGCTCTAAGGAAAATTGTTCTTGATAGTAAATGGTTAAAGAACCTTCATTTCTATGTTCGATTCCGGTGAGTAAAAGGATTATGGTGGTGAATTGCAAAACTCCTAAGGTTTTTTAGTCTACAAGGAACACAATAGACCATTTCAAGGTCACCATTAACACTACGATGTCTACTTCAATTAGTGATAGCACTGGTACTACAACAAAGAGCAAGATTAGTAAAAATCCCAAATTTGACAGTTATATATTGTATGCAAGCAAAGATACAGTCCCACAAAGTAAGACAATTTTACAAACATTATTTTGTATGCAGAGAGGGGGGGGGGAGGGGTGCAACAATACAAATGTCTGTAAAAATAGCGCACTTTACTTGACTATATCTTAGCTTCTAGGTGAGGTATAACTCTCAAATTTGGGATTTTCACTAATTTTCAGGAGATATTTTCAATAGCACCAGTGCTATTGCTAATTGAAGTAGATATCGTAGTTGTAATGTCGACCTTGAAATGGTCTATTCAGAGCTCAAAATAGAAAATGTCATATTTTGTTGGCAGGCTATTGATTGTTTGAAATAATTTTCAAGCATATTTTCACCTGCTATTTATGAAATTTGGTCTGCTTTTTGGGTCTCTATTTTGAGCCCTGTACTTATAAATATAACAAATGCCCAATATCATAAAAAGTAAATTTATTATCCTATTTTCATGACATGTATAACTTTGTCTTAGGCATACAGGTGATATAGAAAGCTTCAACAGCGTGCTGACCAAATATGCACCCAAAAGGATGGCTTTTGAGTAAGTAATGTTTTGCTCTGTAATTTTAGTTTAACTCATTACAAGGAAAAAGGTACTACTAGTTTAAAAGTGCAACTACATGGTGCACAAACCAGTACCACCCAAATAAATTTAAAACAAATTAGCCAATAGGCCTTTCCCAAGATAGGGTTGACTGCTCACTTACATGTATTTGTAATGTCCTAGCCAAAGCCTTGTTTTGATGTGCTGAGATTTATGAATTACTAGCAATTGTACCATACTGTCTAATCGTTCAATAAGATAAATCTTATAGGAAGTTAAATTAAGTATGTAGTGAAACCGAGGCTTTGGCTAGGAGATTCCAGATAAAGTAAGCAGTCAACCCTATCTTGGAAAAGGCCTATTATATTCAAGTATTCAAACAATGGAATAATTACAATTTTAATCAATTTCATTTAATTGGGTTGAAGGGAATTGTACAGATTCTAGTTCTCAAATACTGGCATATGATTGGTGGGTAAGATTCTTTTAAAATTTGCTTGGTTGGTGTGGTTACTTTGTAGTCAGGGAATGATTTTAGAGGTTAGAGAAGATTGCTGTTGAAAAATGTATGCACAAAGTTATCAGATTAAATAATAGGCCATGCGTGAGTATTTATAAGTACAGTGTAAAGCCTACTGATCTTTGGCATGCAGTTGTACACATATTTAGCAGCCATACATAATTCACTATTATTTTTGTGAATAGTCTTTCATACATCTTAATCCCTCCATAGGTACCCTTACTTCATAATGAGGATCTTACTAGCTGATGTAGATCATAACATGCACTTGTTTCGAAAGCACAAACAGTCCAAGGATGGAGAAGTACATGCCCATCGAAAGTTCTCAAAGCGAACACAGAAATACCATGCTGAGGCGGTCAAAGAAGAAAAACGTTATGAATACTTCCCCTACATGGTGGCCCGCATGCTGAAGGTGCGACGAGAATTCGAAGGCAACTTTTCTGGGCGATCAGATCAAGATGAATTTGATCCAAAACAGATTTCCCCAACAATAGGAATGAAAGAGCCACCACCCACTGAGCAGCTTAAAAAAGAACCTTCACGCTTCACCATGAAGAAACCCAGTACTTCTTAGCTCATCACTTTTTTTATTTACTATGTCATCTTGTTTTTGTTGTTGCATTAGCACTGGATGACAGTTAACAACTATTCCCGCAGTGTAGTTGATTAGTGCTGGATATTCACCAAGCCACAAAGTGGCGAAATTTCCACTGCTAGTCACTGACACTGAGGGGAATAGTTGTTTTAGTATACAACACAAGTGAAGTAGTCAGCTTCAAATTACTTTAAAAAACCATTAACAAGTGAAATATTTGCACATCATTTTGTCTCCAAGCTGGGAGGTGAATAGTGCAGGATAGCCAACCAGAGCATACAAAAAGCACTTCCTTTTTATATCCCAGGGAATGGAAATTGGCAAAGTCCAGAGTACTTATCAAAATTCATAGAAATCAACACAGAATGATTGTCTCTCGAACTGGAAAATGCCACCTATGATGTAAGTCACCATTATTTTCAAAAAAGAAATAATATAAATTATTTGTCTTCAGTGTTGAATCCAACATGATCAAGAAAAGGTGACAGTCTTAGCATTCCAGTGCATTAGTGCAAGACAAACTCAACAGTGACTGTGTAATAATAAATATAATAATATTAAATAAATATAATTTTCAGGATGATAGAAAAGATAATTATGGTAGAGATTTCTTCCTTCACTTACGTGTAGATCCAACTTCAATTACAGAAAGATGATAATCATGCTTTTTTGTATGTACTGGTATATGAAATTATACACCTGAATCATTATACACCTGGTTATTGGCTGGACTACAAAATAAATATTGTGTTCAACAGAACATTTTGCCTCTATTTTACTAACTCTTTAAGACAAAACTGATGGGAATAAAGCTGGCTGGGAAGAAGCTATAATGGAACGTTTATAAATGGTATAGTACAATGACACTATACATAAATAAAAGTTGGTGCAGTATCGTAACAGTAAAAAAAACATCAAAGGATATGGTACAAAAGTAGTTTCACATGATATAATGACAGTGCTCTAGGGCTGTTAAATTACCCTATTAAATACCCAGCTAATTCGAAAAGGGAATAATGACCACATCTTAATAAGTTGGAAGTGCCCAAGGCTACAAACTGTGCTTGAGGGCTGCCAGGTAACTCTGGCAACCGAACAGCCCAGCAAACTGGGTCACACAAGTGGACAAGGGAGGGAGGGAAACTACAAGCGATCACAGCGACTTGCAACTGACAAGTGGAAATCCAAGCCACTAGCAGTAACACAAAGCACAGTCCCGGATGAAACCAACCCCAGGGTCCCAGTAGTTGCTGGTTCTCTAACCATGCCTACATTACATTTAGTCTTGATTAATCAGTTAGCCCTAAATCCCATGTATCTCCCATCTGGTGCAGGATAAGCTGACCTTATCATCCGGACAGCACAGGCAGGTATAACCCTCCTGTTGCCCCGTCCCAACTTCCCATATTTCCAAAGGGCAAACTGTCTGTAGGCAGCCTTTCTAAAACTCTCCATACTAAAATTGAACTCATCTGCCCGGATATCACATCTTGCTTTTATGCAAACCTCTAATATGTCTCTGTCCAAACAAATGTTTGAAAATGATGTGTAAGATGTTATGCATGTTACACGCTTACATCAGACATTTTCAACATCAGTCTGCATTGGTTGGCACACTTTACATCGGCACTAGGGGGGTGATTGAACAGAAGGAGCTGGTTCATCAGGGTTGCCTCCTGCAGCTAATTTCTTGGCAAAGTCTAGGCTGCCCCTTCTCATGTTCAACAATGTGATGAGAATGTCATCTTTTTTCTCTGTATCGAGAGTGGCAACAAATTCCTGTTCAGAAAAAAGGAAATGATTTGGTATTAACTTCAATCTGGTGAATACACAGGTTCAAAACTAAAAGTCTGCATATGAGACCATATATAAACAAATTTCACCACTCTTTATAGCCAACAATTTCTTACGGATGCAGTTATTGCAGAACAACATTGTAAATGGCTATTGAAAGTGTCTATATAATTCTGGCAAGGTTTCTTCATTGATAAGAACTTCTAATTTTGTCAAACCATTTCCCTGTTATTTTGTAAATACTGACGCATACAATGTATTTCAAGTAGAGTACTATTCTATCGAACCTTTATTTCCTTTTCCGAATTTTGGACTTGTAGTTCGAACCGGGTTGCACCGTCTTCGTTTCGTTGCTCCGTGTGGGGTTCCAATTGATTCGCATTTCCCCTATCCTGAACGAGTGAACATTGCATGTAAGAATCAAAGCATTCAAAATAGGGATACACACATGTTCACTAGTAAAATGAAGCTGTATAAAAAGTTTGACTTGCCCTATTTTTGCACCTTGCTTTCTGACAGCTACAGAGATCCACACACTTCAAGTCCGCTTCTCGACATTTGCAGGCTCCCTTCCCAGATTTTCGAGCACACAGGCCTTTGCAACAACACTTTATCCTCTCCTCGCTTCCCACAACGATCTCCTATAGAAGAAATGGAAAATAATTTTTAAAAAAATTACAATGAGAATGTGTGAAAACCACTGATATCATTATCGACTGTCACAAACCTCCATTTCTTCTTCGGCATCTAGGATCGAGCCGTAAATGTTTCTTCGCTCTTCAGCTCCGTCAGTAGTTCCAGTTGTGATGGACAACGAATAATCGATTATTCTGCACTAACTACGAAATGATAAGGACAATAGACCTGATTCATTGAGTATATTGGATTATGGTCTGTCAGCAACGCATAATTCCGTTTATTACAGGAATTACATAAATTAAATAATAAAATACAATTATTGTATTGACATGTTACAATAGACTTAAATATTTCCAGCTGTACCAGGGAGGCCAGAAAAAAACCTCCAACCTTCTAAAAACCACTTGGGGAAAATACAAAGGTAATAGAAGGAAATCTGGGTCGGGGCCAAGGCACAGCTGTTGTCCCCCGACAGAACTTTAATTTAGCGGTTTTATGCGTACAATTAATATAATTATAGGCCGATTGCCTTAGAAACCGCTAAACGATCACTATCTGTATGCTGGATGTATCTGTACTTAGTAGAGCCACACCTCCAGCCAGCGTGCATATCCAATAAATTGCCGCTTATATTCCTGCATGCAGGATTGGAGGCAGCGCCTGATTTGATGCTATGTGTGCCATAATTAGCAATATCGCTTACAAAGGGTTTAACATGTTTCTTGAATTCATCCCGAAGGGTAGTATAAGATATACCTTTACTTCCATGAAAATACTCTCGAGACTTAGATTTAACGATGCGCCTAACAATTGGTAAACATGGACTAGGTTGAGCCGGTAAAAGCTGGATTAACCTCTCCGTAATAGATACGGGACATGTAATCTTCCCAGACCTAGCTAATAAAGAGGTGTGTCCTTCCCTGTACTGATCGTTTTTGCGCTTAGAAATGTACACAGACATATGTTCATCGTAGATAACTACATCTTTCAGTACTAAATTTTGGATTTCGTTGATACGAAAAAACCCAGCGTAGCCTAACAAGAGTACGAATAAAAAACGAATGCCAGCGAGGGAATTGCAGGTAGCGTAATGCTGTGCGATGCACTCTACTGTCTCTCTCGTAAGGGGTTCCTTAGGCTGTATGGGACGAGCAAGCTTTCTCCTTGCGCCTTCTAAGGTTGATTTGACTAAGGGGTGATTAGTTGGAAGCTGCTCGAATCCAGCTAAATTGTGACCCCATCTAATACTATAGACAACAGATTCTATAGAAGATATCCCTGTCCCTTTTTGGACTGCAAGTTGAGAAAGTTCTGTAATAAAAAGTGCTATGTGTAGAGGCTTTGCAGGAATAACTGGAACGCCCAACTTGGATGTAGCCCATGTACGCCATCTAGACCAGCCAACTCCGTACTTCTGAACCGTGGATGAAGCTTTGGAGTCTAACTGTAATTCAAAAAGGTCTTTGACCTTGCTCCGCAAGGATGGATCTACCAAGAACGTCGTTTCGTTCCAGATTCCGGATTGTAACACGTCTGCAAATTAAAAAAGAAACTCAAGATGGGTTTAACTATGTGTTGACCTAAGTGCACGTGGTGTTGCGAATAATATAATTTACACGCCTAAATGGTGAATCATAAAGAATGGTCGATACTACGCACCTAAGTGGTGCAGCCGTAGGCAATAACAATTTACACACCTAAATGGTGACATCTTAAACAATGGCCGATACTACGCACCTAAGTGGTGCAGCCATGGGCAATAACAATTTACACACCTAAATGGTGACATCATAAATGGCCGATACTACACACCTAAGTGGTGCTGCCTTTGGCAATAACAATTTACACACCTAAATGGTGACATCATAAACAATGGTCGATACTACGCACCTAATTGGTGCTGCCTTTGGCAATAACAATTTACACACCTAAATGGTGACATCATAAACAATGGCCGATACTACGCACTTAAGTGGTGCTGCCTTGGCAATAACAATTTACACACCTAAATGGTGACATCATAAACAATGGCCGATACTACGCACCTAAGTGGTGCTGCCTTTGGCAATAACAATTTACACACCTAAATGGTGACATCATAAACAATGGCCAATACTACGCACCTAAGTGGTGCAGCCGTAGGCAATAACAATTTACACACCTAAATGGTGACATCATAAACAATGGCCGATACTACGCACCTAAGTGGTGCTGCCTTGGCAATAACAATTTACACACCTAAATGGTGACATCATAAACAATTGCCAATACTACGCACCTAAGTGGTGCTGCCGTAGGCAATAACAATTTACACACCTAAATGGTGACATCATAAACAATGTCCAATACTACACACCTAAGTGGTGCAGCCGTAGGCAATAGCAATTTACACATCCAATGATGAATCGTTAAAATGGCCGATCAGTACTAAAAGGTGTGACCGTATGTAAAAACGTAAATATAGTTTTCACACTTAAATAGCCGATATAACGCATCTAAGTGGTATGTCGGAAGGCGACAACTAGCGTGAAGTAACACGCCAAAATTGGTGAAATTCGTACTAAAAAAGGTACCTAAATTGCGTAAAGTCACGGTACCGCGTACTATAAGCCGGAATAATAGCCGAAGAGCTAGCATGTCAAATCTCGGGCAATCGCAGAATACGGAGGGATGAGTCTGGTAAGTTTGTCTCTGTCCTTGACCTTCTAACAACAGATCGTTGATCCTAGGGAGCACGAATACCTCTTTAACGAACGTCTGAAATTGAGTTGAACTGCTATGCAAAAAAGGCCAAATATAAGCCGATGGCCATTCAGGAACAATCAAAGTACCGTGTCCAGAGCAGGACACGAGAGCTCGAACTGATTGAACTATAAAATTTACTGGTGGACAAATCCAATTATTTTCGTCACCGCAATCTTGAGCCAGGACGTCTACTCCGCTGCAACCCGGAAACGCAAATTAGAATTAAACCTTGCGAGTTGCGCGTTGTAATACGCCGAAAACCGGTCGAAAGTGTGGGGACCCCATTTCGCATCTATCACTAGGAACACAGATGGATTGACGGACCAGTCGTCCTTATCGATGAACCTACTGAGAAGATCTGCTCTGTCATTGCAAGATCTAGGGATCCACTGCGCTTCAAGAACAATACCGTTCGCTAAGCAAGATAAAAAATATATCCAAGGCGAGCGACTGGATCTCAACATTGGAGCTTCCGATAGAAACTATTCTAGCGGCGCCTTGGTTGTTTGTAACTCTTGTGTGTTGCAACTGTTTGACGTAAGATAACAATACGTTATAAATAGCTTTCAGTTCTCGATATGTCGAGCTTTGGCCAATATCATCCGCTAACTACAGTACCGTCTAATGAAGCCGAAAATCCTCCAAATGCTATGTCACTAGCATCAGTAAATATGATTGTATGGGCCCCGGGTGGAGGTCTAAGAGAATAGCCGTTCAGCGAGTCAATGTTCTGATACCAAAATTTTAGCTCTTCTAAGAGACTTGGTGAAAATGCAGGTTATGGTCCCATGCTGATCTAGATTCGATAGAAAGGTACATCTGCCTTGTAAAAAGACGAGAAATCGGACCGACTGCTAAAGCCACTGATATAATAGAGCCTGCAATCTTGGCTAAATCTCGGAATGTCGAATGGCCGTCTCGTATTGCTGCATCTAAAAGACTCTTAAGCTTGGAAACTTTCTTTTCAGGTATCTGGAACTTCGTTGAAATGGTATTAATTACGAATCCGAGCCATTCATTCACAGAGGCCATCAAACGACCTTTAACACCTTGACTAGTGTTACTAACACTGAATTCGTCACAATCACAAGAATGGAACAAGTCTAAGTTACACTCAACTTGACTTTGTGAATCTTCCACGGTCGACGAATCAGCTTCTAGTCAGAGGCGGCGGCCATTACTCCTGGCAGTAGTAGTGGTTCTTCTACATGTGGCATTTAAGTGTCCAAACTCTCCGCACTATATAAGGAACAAATATATAACAAAGTTATATTAAATTAAATAAAATAACTGAAGTATGGAGTCAGTTGCTTTCACAGACCGAAGGAAGAACACTTACTCGTTAAGCTACTTATATACTCATATGCACATCGCATTATTACGTAACTGTTGAACAACGCAATGTGCATAATGAACATTCCGATGATGGAACGTGCAGAAAACAAATACCTGCTAAACTGCGTAACCAAGATATTTTTATATTCTGCACTAACTACGAAATGATAAGGACAATAGACCTGATTCATTGAGTATATTGGATTATGGTCTGTCAGCAACGCATAATTCCGAAGGTTAAACAAAGCTTGTAAAGTGCAGTAATAAGTCAAGAGTAAAAATACTTAACTTGAAACAAGGCCCAATCTGACGCGTTGGCTTGCTATCCGTGCGATAAGCTGGCCTGTTATCTTGATACCTCGGTGAAGATGCAAAGGCAGAACTAGCTCTCCCTTTTTTCTGGTTGAAACGAATACGCTTCTTATCTTTCACCTTCTTCTCCGCTCTCCTCTCTGAACGATACATTCTTTTCTCGTCGTCGGTATCCGAAGCCAACTCGTCCGACAAGTACTCGTCGACTGTTAGCCACCCAAATTCACTTTTATCAGCCAATTTAATAGCTTTGATTCTCTTAACTACTAACTCCGTACCTTCTTCCAATGCACGCTTAACTTTCTCGTAAGATTTAACCTTCAGCGCCTGAGAGGCTTCGTCGAGCTGGCCTAAGACTTGTTGAGCGTGGTCGAATTGGTGCTGGTTTCCTTTACGTTTACAACTGTAATTGTCTAGGCGAGCCTTTTTGACCGCGTGTTCCACCGTCGAACAAGTCTCTTCAGAAAAACGTTTAGCGAAGCTATTTAGTCTAGACTCAATAACTTGCGTCAGGTTATCCGTTAAGGCACTTATTGAAGAACTAATAGCAGACTGGATAGCGATATCGGTAGCTGTATCCAGGATTCCATGTCTCGGATCGTGGTTAGGACTATGATGTTGGTCTTCTCCGTCGCTCATCTTGAAATTAAATAACTGAAGTATGGAGTCAGTTGCTTTCACAGACCGAAGGAAGAACACTTACTCGTTAAGCTACTTATATACTCATATGCACATCGCATTATTACGTAACTGTTGAACAACGCAATGTGCATAATGAACATTCCGATGATGGAACGTGCAGAAAACAAATACCTGCTAAACTGCGTAACGCAGATATTTTTATATTTTGGAAACGATGTGGAAATTTAGATATGATTTAAAAGATTTAAAAGCCCTCAGGTTGGATTTCCCGCCGCACGTTCAAGATCGAATGCAGCTGAGACCGAAACTAGCCGAAAGGTCACAAGACAATATAAGCCTCGATTTGAAGCGAATCAAAACAAAAACAGAGGCGCGCATAGCACCAAGGTCCGTACTGGGCCTTTAAAGGCCCAACCACTGTCTTTCCCTCAATGCAGATGTAAATAGGGTCTGGCCTTAGGGCATCTCCAGATCCTACAATACATGTAGGTATAAATTCATTGTTCGTCATCATCCTGCCACACAAATATACAGAAATTTGCCTTTATATATTGCCTACAGTACATGTAAACACATTTCAAATTAAACAGACGTGCATGTATCAACCTTAGTACTTTACATTCAAACCAGATTATGCATTCCTCCCTGGAATCACTTGGTAAATTCTAAGTATATTAGTTGTGGTATTGTATTCACCGATCCCACGCTTGATGATTTTCGAAATCAAGAAACTGGGATCTTTAACATGGAAATAGCGACAGTCATTTCAAAGAGCACATACAAATCAACAGTTTGGAAAGTTTTGATAGTATAGGATGAAATCCCGAAAAGATATTAAGGATGGAATTTATAGACTTTTGTATGAGATTTTGCAGTCATGCTTACCCAAATTTTCATAATGGCAATGTTAAATGTTTGAAGGAGAAATAACCCTTTCGTCCGTAAAATAATGGTTATATAAGTAAACTGTAGAAATTTGAAAATTATATTACATTTCTCTGCATAGTTATTGATGTTTTTAGATAAGAAAAACACCAAAACGAGGTTTGGTAAGCATGACTGCAAAATCTCATACAAAAGTCTATAATATCCTTAACATCCTTTCAAATATCTGTTGTTATTTCCATGTTAAAGATCCCAGTCTCTTGATTTCTAAAATCATCACACGTGGGATCGGTGAATTGAGACCCATGTCCATCCCTTGCAAATCCTGAGAAATTTAGTGAATTATTTTTACATTCTTGTCCATGAACATGTCGAAGATCCAGCAGTAGTTCTGCATGGCCTCCAATGTTATCCATCCCATTAACTGCTGGAGAACTATCTCTTATGATTCGTTCCAAGGCGCGATTTCGGTAAATTTGATATCATGTTTCAAACTAAGGTAATTAAGCTACATGTTCATGTAGATAATATATTACAGAACAGGAGAAAAAGCTTCGTATATTTTAATGCGTTAGATTCTATAGCTCTGTCCAGCAAAAAAACATCAGATTCTCTAGCAAGTACATTTACTTCACTTCAGCAAGAACTGTTCGGACTTCAGTATCCGATAATAGGGAAACTAGTTTTGTGCATGATCAACATAAAAAGCTTTCGCTCTCAAGACCACTGGCGACTCACGCTGTGACACAAAATTATCGTTGTACTCTGACTGGCCGTGAATTTTGCGATTAAGATTCGTAGTCAATCAGATGCGAGCTAGATATCACCACCTAGAACAAGTAATAAGAGATCAATTCTGCAGTGGTTAGTGGGCATGGGTGACTTCGGAGTCCATGCAGAACAACCGCTGGATCTTCAAGCACGGTCCATGAAATGTTTTATTCAGTCAAACACTGTTAATATGGACACCATAGGGACAACAGAAAGCATCTGTATTAACAGGTTCTACATGTAATAACAATGTGACCATAATAAGCAGGTGTCTGTAAAGCAGAGTTTGATTGTACCAGTAACTAAGTTTAACAGAATATTATTAACATAATGTTCACATTCAAAACACCTTAAAAACTTAAAGGCCATGCTTATTGATTTATTAATTTTGGAAACTATACTTTGGGACACATATACATGCATTTATCAGGAGCCCGTAACTAGGAGCGTCATTAAATACCAACATGGCTGCGCGCTTTTGTGATTTTATTCCGTTAGGAATGATTGCGGGAAACCGTTCTAAAAATAACCTAACTTGTGTAAACGCTGTCACATAGGCCTAGTATGCGGGATGGACGCTCCTAGTTATGGGCTCCTGCATTTATACAAAGCAGACAGATAAATAGCAAATAAAACATTTTTTTAAGGGCCCTTATTGAAACACCTAGCACTTATTGGTGCAATGTATGGCGGCGCTTATTAACAAAAACTCATTCAAAGGGGGCGCTTATTGGAAGGAGGGGGTTAAATCAAATATTTATGTTACTGTACACAGGTACTGTTTTCCCCATCAAGCCTTGCAGGACCCGAAATTAGCTTTTACTTCAATGGAGCCATTTGGCTCTTCAACTTTGAAAAGTGATCGCCAGTTTCATAAAGTTGGTCGCCAAAAGTTTTCCCATTTACTGTACTCAGATATATTTTTTGTTTTTATCTCGGACTTCAGTCGCCAATTTGACAACTGGATGTTTTAATTTGGTCGCCAACAGAGAACATTTGATCACATTGGCGCCCGTATCGGTCGCAATTTCGTGCCCAGCCTTTGTTTTGACTGCTCATGTAATTTGGGCTAATTACTCAACAACGTGCCTGGTCAAAAATGACCGGCAAGGTAAAGATTTGACCGGGCAAGTTCCAATTCTGGCCGGACATTGTCCGTTGACCGGCCGTTATATTTAGCCCTGCTTTGACCATTATTGTTTTACCTTTATATGCACTAAAATACATGTATAGTAACTGTAACACAATTACCCTACTCCTTTTCAAAACTAATAAAAGCCCTGGTTTGTATTGTAAATTCATGTATATACTTACAAAACCGCTGCCAATAGAATCCTTCAAAAAATGTTACTTCTTTATAAGATTCGTGTGGGCCACATGTTGCCTCTGGGCTTGTGTAGGGTAAAACTTGTGTGCTGTCGAATGACGTTACACACATCTCTTACAAACTCGTTTCTACCCATATCAACCAAGCATTTCTTCTGAAGGCCCTTTTGGACCCTAGCAGATAACATGAACAAAAAAGCCACATTAATGGTTAGACGTTTACAGGTACTTTCAAATTAAATCTCCTATTTGTGTTGGTCCAGAGAGAAAATATTTGTTTAATATTCATTAATCATATTATAATAAAACTGTAAAAATAATTATATATTGTAAATTTATACAGAACTTACCGTTGCTTCTTTAGGCAACTATATTGCATATAAATTGCTAGACGTAGGTGGGGATACCTGGAAAGCAGTGGTAGGTATTATAAAGATAACATTTAAATAAAATGACAATGAAACCAATCACAATAATTATTATAGGGCAGAAATTATACTGATAACGAGTATTCTTGTTATAGTTATGGAGTGTTTATAGGTCATTGATCATTGGAATCTAAGGCTAGTAATATTGTAAATGGGGCGGAATCCTGCTGGTAGAATATTCTCGTGTCCTAATTGGCCATTCTTCATTGCTTTGTGTGCTGGCTGGCCTTTGCTGTTGTTGTATGTGTATGGTGAACACAGAAACAACAGCGAATGCCAGACAGCACAAACAGCGAAGTCCTGAAAGAATAAACGGGGCAAAGGGCCGATTATGACCTGACAAAGTTTGCTCTTCTGTTTAATGGCACGGTAAGGGGGAAGATCCCTAACATAAACCTTAAGAAATTATGAACATGTAGAAATTATGAAATCAAACGAGCCAGCGAATGACCGTTAACGTTGAAGTAAATCTCCTTCTCGTTTTAATACTACTAATTGCCACAAAGAAATGATCGAGGAAACAACCATCAACAGAGCTTACTTAGTCAAAGTAATCGACAAACTCCGACCGTTCACGAACTACACAACTTTGTCTAAATCCGTCCCTCTGTACCCTTTAATCTAAAAATAAGTGACTCTGGGGACTAATCTTTACTAAAAGCTTAACTTTGCTAGAATATTACGCGACGACGAGTGTTGACTGTTGGCTTTGGGAGTTGAACACAATGCAATGGCAGAACGACACACTACTACTACTAGTACTAACTTCGATCCTTCGACAATGTACTCACCATTCTTCAATGACAAATGACTGAAGATGAGAATGAAGTACGGAGATCGAGTATACGCCAAGTTTATGATAAAGCTCGTTATTCAAAGGCTGTAACAATGTAAGGAAATTCGCTAAAGTATAGAACGTGCCTGGTAGAACGTAGACTAGAATTAAGACAACTGATTTTGCGCTCAACTATAACTGTCTATTGCGCGTGCGCCACGCATGCGTGCAAGCTGCCATGTCGGAGCACCAAATGCACTGCGGGAAGGACTATTTCCTCCACCCAGTCTCAGGTAACATTTATTCGTCAATAAATGCGATTGCCAAGTAGTTTTGACAGCTTCTAGAGTCAAAACCTTCTCCACAATTAGGCCTAGAAGCCTCCATTTTTAAATACACGGACCAAAACAACAAAGTATAAAAGAATACGTCAAAAATATCGCAAATCCACCAAATCTTCTGGGAAATGCACTTCTGTTAATCGTATTCAAAATCAATTGAAAAGTGGAGCCCAAACCCATGTAAATCCACGGTAAGAAAACATTCAAGCGAGGCTGTATTTATCTACCCACATATGCGTAGTTGGTATCCAAAGGGTTAACTACACAGTCTACAATAGTTGTTTTAATACGGGCAGAGTTAACCAGCAATTTAGGAGTCAATTTAACTCCCCCTCTAAAACTATTAACCAGAGTTAAAATGTTACTCTTATATGGAGTTATTTAACTCCACCAATAGAGTTCTATTGACTTGGGGAACAGTCAAAATAAGAGAGGAGTTAAAATAATTCCGTGTTCGAAGTTAAAATAACGCTATCAAAACTAACTCCCTCTGAATGAGTTCATTTAACTATGTTCTTAGAGTTAAAACAAACACTCCCCCTCTAGATTTAGCTCTTTACCAGAGTAAAATATAGCTCCTACAGGGAGTTATATTGACTTGGGTTGAGTTAAAATAACTCTCCTTGGGAATTAAATCTCACAGGCTGTTTTTTTAACTCCCGTTAAATGAGTTGTTTTAGTTCCACTGATTAAGACAGGAGTTAAATTATATCCGTTTTCGGAGATAAAATAACTCTAGCAAAAATAACTCCCCCTGTAGAAGTTAATTTAACTCCCCCTCTACTGCTATTTTAACTCTACAATTCTCAGTGTGGTGTATGATAAAGACATGTATCATAGCAAAGGTATGGGTAATATATGGTAATGAATTAGGTTATTTGCAAGGAATGGCAATATAATGGAAATGTATGGGTATACTATGTAAATGGTATAGGTTTCATGAGATTTATATGGGAAACCTAAGGATTATGTATGGGAAAAGTATGGCAAGTGTGTGGTTTTTATATGGAAAAAGTCTGGGACAATGGCTTCTCCCATATATTCACTATATCACTCCCATTCTTATCCCATATGCTGCCCATAGTATTCCCATGCATAACCCATTTATTACCCATCCCTAAATATTATTTAACAATTATTCACTGAAGTAGAAGTGACTATTGGTGAATATTTACCGAGACGCAGTCGAGGTAAATATTCACCAATAGTCATTGAGACTGAAGTGAATAATTGCTTTAGTATAATTTCATCAGTGAATATCAGAGAAATTAAAACTAGTCAATTATAATTAGTCTGACTTCCGACCAGTTTATAAGTTTTACAAGCGCAAGATAAGCTCGCATGAAAGGATAGTTTTGTGACAAACATTTGCATAATCACGTGTCGCTACGGTTCATTGCACAAACCGACTCAACACGAGACTTGCAGGGACTACAAGAATTGACTTTCTAAAGGTAGAAATACCAAAAAAAAATCCAAATGCACACTAGAATTCAAGTTGAAGCAGCAATCTTCACTTTTTAGACCTCGTACCGTGTTACAAAGAGTGGAAATGCAGCCAAACTCCCATCTCCCATCCCTGCGGCCTAGAAAAAGATTGAAATAGACGATGTAGACTCCTCAAGTGACGATGAGTACTATAGCTGTCTGAGATATGCTGAGGGATACAGGTTTATTTATCTGGTAGAAGACAAAAGGTCTTACTGAATGGCGCAATGTCAGACAGGTTTGACCTTAGCTTTGGTGTCCCTCAGGTTCCTGCCTTGGCCCGCTTCTCTTCGTTGTGTACGCGTCTAAATTGTTGATGTCATCGAGTCTCACTTACCGGAAGTTCACTGTTATGCCGACGATTCGCAGCTCTATTTGTCATTCAAACCCGATGGCACTACTGCACAAGAGGAGGCTTTGTCTGCTATGGAGAACTGCATTGGTGATCTCAGGAAGCGGATGTTCCAGGATAAACTTAAAATCAATTATGATAAGACTGAAATTTTAATAATAGGTTCGAAAAAAATCCTCACTAAACTCAATGATGGTTGTCATATACGGGTTGGCAGTACTGATGTCTTCCCTTCGCCTGTTGTCAGAAACCTAGGGTCGTGGTTCGATTCGCATTTAACAATGTCCTCCCAAATCACTAAGTCTTGTAGTGCCTCATTCTTTTACCTTCATAATATTAGACGTATTAGCAAGTACCTCAGTCAGGATAGTCTTACTACATTAGTTCATGCTTTTATTACCAGTAGGCTGGACTATTGTAATAGTTTACTATATGGTTTACCAAACACTGAACTGTCCAAACTACAAAGGGTACAGAACGCTGCTGCCAGGCTTATTACTTCTACTTCTCGATATGATCATATTACACCTGTTCTCTATGAACTTCACTGGTTACCCGTTAGATTCCGTATACAGTTTAAGATTATTTTAATTACTTTTAAAGCATTAGCTGGCCAATCTCCATAGTACATTAGAGACCTTATTACGATTAAGAAACAGCCGCGCTATCAACTACGCTCAAATAAATGGTGTTCTACTGAAGATCCCTAGTGGGAGGCTTTTGCGTTCATTCGGTGATAGATCTTTTAGTGTGGCGGCTCCGACTCTATGGAACGCTCTACCACAATATCTGCGCAATATTCAGTCGCTTAGTCTTTTTAAATCTTCACTTAAAACGTATATTTTTAAATTAGCTTTTAATTTATATTTTATTTTTATTTTTATTTTGTATAATAATTTTAATTTAATTTAATTAACTTGAATTTTTTTTTTCTTTTTTTTTCTTTTTTTTCTTTTTACTTTTTCTTTTTTTCTTTCTTATTTTTTATTATTCCTTTTGTAGTAATTGTAATGTAATGCGCTTTTGATCATTTTATTCGAAAGGGCGCAATAGAAATTATAATAATAATAATAATAATATTACCAGCTTACGCGACACCATGAATCGAATCCACTCATCATCAGGACAGTGTGGAGGTAGGTAGTGTTGCATTGTTGGTATTATGTGTGAGGACTTACTTCCTAATTCATTACTTAGATCCCGAAAATAGTTTTCAAAAACTACTGGTTTACAAAAATGGTTCATTAGCCCATGTATGATTGTTTTCCAGTTACTGTAAAGATAACTGAAGACATTACTTGTCGCTATGGTCTGAGCTCAGGTGAACATGACTTGAAGGATCAATGCCCCAGGACAAATCAAGGCAAATATGTAAACCGGAGAGTTGTTTATGCTGCTACAGAAACAGGTCTTGGGAGAGGGAACATTGCACAGAATATTCCATTTTCAATGGCTAAAGAAACCTGGAACACACATGAGAGTGCTCTGTATGAAGTGCACATGGCAGTAATACATGAGTTAGAAAAGAACAGGAAGGAAGCACGAATGCATGCAGATAAAGAAATGGACATTGCAGAAGAGGATGAGGTAACAGTTGTTCCTATTGCTGTCAGTTTTGATGGCACATGGGAAAAGCGAGGCTTCACATCAAACCATGGATTGGGTTTTGCACTGTCTGCTCAAACTGGCAAAGTTCTTGACTATTCTGTTTCATCTAAAGTCTTCTCACAGTGCCAGCATAATAAGTCTAAAATGGCAAAGGAAGAGTTTTACATGCGGTTTCAGACTCATGTCTGCCATGGGAACTTTGAAGGGTCAAGCCCTAATATGAAGACTGCCTGTGCTCAAGCTATATGTTCCAGAAGTGCAGATTATAATATCCAGTACAGATATATGGTGTCAGATGTAGATTCCAAGGCATACAATGAAGTATGGGATATTTATGGTGCATGTGATGGTTGCAATAAGTATGAAAATATGGAAAAGAAGTCAGAGGAATATCTTGCATGGAAGAATAGTGAGGCATACAAGAAATGGGATCAGGATCATATGGAAGGTGTTGCTGATTGTTGCCGTGTAATGAAACTTGATTGTGTCGGACATGTCCAAAAGCGAATGGGGAATGCCTTATATAAACTACACACTAATGGTGGAACATTAAGTGATGGACAGTCAATCAAAGGCAAAAAAGGACGACTTACAAAGCCAACAATAAATAAATTGCCAAAGTACTATGATGTGAAATACGAAATAATACAAACAAAGACATTAATTCCCTGGAAGATAAGAAACTAGCCATTGTAGCAATGCAAAGAGAAATAAAAGCAGGACTCTATCATAGCTTGAAACTCCCAACCAAGGAAAGGCATAAATATTTTCCTAATAATTCTTGGTGCAATTTCAAAAAGAATAGTAACTGGCCAGATGCAGTATTCAAAGAAATATTGGAACCGGTTTACAATCGCCTCAGTGAGTCAACCCTTCCAGAAAGATGTTTTCCAGGGTATACTCAAAATGCCAATGAGTCCATTAACTCATTGGTATGGATTATATGCCCTAAGCACAAGTGGCTTGGGAGTAGAAGGGTTGAGATGGCTGGTATTTCAGCTTCCCTTCACTTTAGCAGCGGTGCCATGGCCAAGGATTCTGTCATGTCCAAGAGTGGCATTCCTGGCGGTGCCCACACTGTTGAAGGGAGCAGGCGTAGAGACCAGCAGAAGGTACAGAAAGCAAAGAAGAGAGTGTCTGATCAATATAAGAAGGTCAGACAAGCAATCAGGTAAAGAAAATTCAAGGAGGAAGAAGAAAGGTTGCATAAAGAGGGGACCACATATGATGCTGGTGGATTTAATGACCTCTCGGTTACAGGAAAGGCCAGAAAATCTAATAAAAAGAAATGAGAAAGGCACAGAAGACTGATAGCTGATGTTGACCTTCAATAAAACACTTTCTTTATGTGAAATGCATCATGTTTAAGACCTTCATTTCCTTCAAAGAAGGAATTATTCAAACAATTGAACTTAACAAAACTTCAACAGTCATTTTCTCAAGTTACAGGATTCCGCGTGTTTTTTCTGTCCCCATCCAGTTAATTACTTTGGAATTTAAGGGTTCCTACCAAATTTGGTACAACTATTCTTTGATAAGCGAACTACAAAATAAATAGACAGATGTTTTATTCCTTGTATAATTCATAAATTATTATAAATTATGCTAATTAGACATTCATTTGGTTACCATGGAGATGGAATTGACATTATAAATAATTCGTCTATTCATTTTGTGCATCATACCTCTTAGTTACTCTGTACCAAGTTTGGTTGAGTTTGCTTGAAAAGCTAGCAAACAAATGGGGTGGGGGAGTAAGTAATTCAGCAAAGCAATATTTTATCATTTATGTAAGAATAGTTAATTATTAACTTTTGGGTGTTAATATTACATGTATAAAATTGTAAATTGATAGTGTAACTATCATTTCATGATGTTACTAGTTGTACTCTAGACGCTCTGAAAATCAAGACTTCCAAGACGAAAAGGATGCGGGTTAGTAATATCTCAATTGAACTTTGCAATTAATGGTTCACACTCTCACATTTATTTAGGGTTGATGGATATAGTTCTGACATTAACGACACAAGTTTTAATCGTTTCCTATCACCATTGATATCGCGGCTTTTGAGATCTGCTTATTACAGTTGCACCAATTTCCCAACACTTTTTGATACGTAAATATGTCGAGAAAGTTACTATTGCCACCAGGTACTAGCTGCTATATCAGCGAGAGAGTAAATATGTGATCTGTAAGCTTGGGCATTTGGAGGATATTAAAAGGGGTCAAAGTGTACTAAGGGTTAGTAGTTCTACTAGAGAAGCTCCGAAAAACATCGTTACGATCAAGTCTCCAAGATGAAGCGGATGCGTGTTAGTAATATCTCACTTGAACCTTGCAATTACTAGAGCACACTCTCGCATTTATTAAGGGTTCATGGATATAGTGCTGACATTAACGTCAAAAGGATTAATAGTTTTTGTTTTATCACTTTTACTATCACGGCTTTAAGGGACTCGTTCTGTTTTACTAGAGAACAACCATTAGTTGTTCAGAGATCGTTGATATGGGAGTTTTCGCTTTTGACGGACCTGTGTTTTGCAATAGTTGTGAAAAATATCTGCATGATGTACTTGGCCAATCGTTTCAAGTGTTTTTACCGAAAGGGCTGCACAATGAAGCTGGCGTGAGCTTAAAGGCGCTGTGTCATGGTACTGCGCATGTGTGCAAATCTGATGATTTTTTAATTATGTTCTAGCCCGGAACGAAATTCTCAGAGCGGCGAAATACCGATTTTTAAATCGACTTCCAACAGTGTTCTTTTTTAACTCATCCTTGCCTCCTTTGGTCATTTATGGAAATGTAAGATGTGATTAAATAAGTTTTCATTATTTCTTTATTCAAAATTAGTTGTTGCAGACTGCAACACAACTAAAACAAAAAAGCAAAGTGATGCTTACCGGCGGGGAAGACCGCCACTGAGTACTCTGAATACAGCAGCCGAAAAACGCAAGAAATTGGAAGCTTTTTGGCATTTAAACCACAAGTAAAGATAGTTTAGATGTCCAGTAGAGTTCACAAAACACATGGAAACTTTTCAAGTCATATGATACGAAGAAACATATATCTACGGCTTAGAAACGAGGCTGAAATTATATGAAGCGACCGGAGTGCACTGTACGAAAAGTTAGATAAAACCTTTATTTGCTGGCAAAACAACCTCATGAACTCAAATACGATAGCCTTGTGAGCAATCGACGTACATATAAAGCTATAGTAGTTTATATTATCGACTACGTTAGAGTCTGCAAACATCGAACTGCTATGAAACCGCTTGTCAGTATTCGCACTTTCGTGACAAGCGAACATTTCTACTTTCAACACACGGTCGCTAAACTGTACGAAATCTCCAAGAATAAATCCCTAATATCCAAACTAACGGGGAAAACTGAAAGAGGATATCATTGTGACCAATTGACATAACTATGAAGCTCCAGAAGTAATTATTGAATACAGGAGAACCCATGGAGGAAACTGATAATAATGAACGTGCTATAATAGTTTCACGGACATTTGTGACTTAACTGAACTCGCACTACACCATAGCTGTACGAAAACTCCCGTTTAAAAATTTCCTGATGCCGAAAGAACCGTAGCATCTTAAACAAGATATTCTTCTGTCCAATCGACATACATGTTAAGCTGTGAAAGTAAGTTTGCAGTCCATAACAGCCGATAGTGCAAACTAGTAAACTGCCACTAGTAATTAACCTTGCGTACTTCCGCGAGTACTGAACTTTCTAGCATCAAATGCATGTGTTACATTTCCAAACTTGAGGACAAGAAATCTTCCATAGAATGTTCAATTTTTTTAGAGGAGAGAACTGTGTTATTAATCATGTAGAAATAAAACAATGGTGCCATTTGAAGAATTATATCATGTAAAAAGTGTATAACGAAGAAATATATATCTACGGACGCGAGCTGCACGTTTCACTTTGGTCAAATTCGGACTGTTTACCACTGGAAACAGCAAAAAATACTAGCGAGTAATAAAATATAGATACCATTCTTTACTCAATGCTGTTTACCTTGGATCTAGGAAGAATAAAATCCTTGTAAATCTCGCCATATACTGTGTAAAACTACAATCTGTGAATGACGGCAGTGTGGCGAACAGCGTGGCGTTTCCGTCAATTTATTTTGATTGATTCTCATTGGATGATACACAATACAGCTGTCAATTCAATGTCTGGAGACTGTGACATGCGCAGTACCGTAACACAGCGCCTTTAAAAGGGATTTCAATCCTAGCAGTTGGTTTCAATCAATATTTGTCAGACAACGACACCCTGAAACACATTCTGAAATTAACTACAGTGTCTATGCTTTCGCAACTACACGTATTGTTAAAACTGAGATAGAATATTTGATGCGAGTGTCCATGCAGGTAGGTAAAATGCATATGAACCGAATCTTTATTAATAAATTAAAGTAAAACAGCATGTGGGGGGCAAACGAGATCTGCTTAAGATATAGGAATCACATGATATTTTACGTAGCTGCACTTTCAGTTGTAATTTGTTGATTTTCAATTACTCCGCGATAGCCTGTTCAGCAAGACAATGGAGGCCCAAATGGGCGTGTAAATAAAAAGAAAATATTAAACAGTTTCAAATAAGTGTTTAGGTACATAAGATAAATATTTATCATTTTCTTCTTTTTGAGTTATTGGAATTGACAACGTAGTCGGGTAATGATTTCCAGTCCTTAATGGTTTGTAGAAGAAAGCTGTATTTATAATAGTTTGTTCTTGTATGTAGTTGGGTGAAGGCGTTCGAGTGTTGATTCCTTGTAATTCGGGAGGGTTGGCATATGTCTGTGGTGGTGGGATAGCTACGGCTTGATTAAGAGTTAATATTTCTACGGAGTTGCAAAATTACGGATGTTTTTAAACAGAGTACCATTGACGGGAAGGATACATGAAATATTTATCAGCGTGATAAAGGCCAACAAACTTGTTTTTGCGATCTCCTTATCCCGGCTGCATTAATTTCGAATTACCTTTGACACATAAAAACGTGTGGCTTTGTAATATTGGTTGGTCATCTAAAGCATTTAGAAGTCGTCAAATGTTACAAAACTAAGGGTTACTAGTTCTACTAGAGACGCTCTGAAAATCAAGTCTCCAAGACGAAAAGGATGCGGGTTAGTAATATCTCAATTGAACCTTGCAATTACTGGTTCACACTCTCACATTTATTGAGGGTTGATGGATGTAGTTCTTACATTAACGACAAAAGTTTTAAACGTTTTCTATCACTTTTGCTATCGCGGCTTTTGTGATCTGCTTATTCCAGCTGCATCAATTTCGCAACACCTTCTGATACGTAAATATGTTGAGAAAGTTGCCACCAGCTGCTGCTAGATCACTGAGCGAGAGAGTAACTGTGTGGTCTAGTATATGCCCACCTCCCAGGTGTGTACGTAATATTGATTGGTCATTTAAAGGATTGAAAGGCGTAAAAGTTTATAGAGGGTCAGTAGCTCTACTAGTGAAGCGCCGGAAAACATCGTTAAGATCAAGTATTGTGAGCGATGGCATGGTCAAAGGAGGAAGCGGGTGTGTGGTTATAATATGTCACTTGAACAATGCAATTACTAGTTCGCACTTTTAAATATGTTAAAGGTTGACGTAGAACGACGCTGTTCATAATACCGTTTCATTGGCGGTTTTCTCAATTGAGAACGACGAAATTGATAACACTGTTTGATTGGCTGTCTTCCGATTTGAGAACGATGCAATTTATCACATCAACATTCGAGAACGACTTATTTCAGACATCAAACATTTGAGAACGACGCAACTGATAATACTGCTGCATGTTTCATTGCAATTTGTTCATTCGAGAACGACGTAATTCACAACGACGTATTTGTGAAGGGAGGGGTGTAATAGAAGTTCCGGTATAAAAGGGTTAGCCTCTCCTAGTGAATAGAGTGGAATGGTTATGAAACCCGGCAAACTTCAAAGGGGCTAACATAGGCGCTGTGATTTATGTTGGAAGGGAGTAAGACAAAAGGTTGTGCACGGTCATAGTTCATTAGCATCCCCTGAACGACTGAACTCACACGTTTCTATTTGCTGATTGATTAAGATATTGGAATTTCTATTATGTTTTGTGCACGGTAATGGTTGAAAAAAGCTAACAAAGACATATAACAAAGAAGTTCGCAAGGTGTCATAACCATTCCACTCTATTAACTATGTTGTAAATCGATACTTGAAATTCATATTGCAGTGTAGTGAAGAAAGCAAGCGATTGTATCAGTCCTCCCCTGTTAAAATGCTGGATAAGGTTTAAAATTAAACAAGTCAAAAAAGAAAGGGGCAGATGGAAGATAGCTGTTCATCAATGACTGCCAAGTGGAATTTATGTTACTTGAGGTACGAAATTCACAGAAATGAATATTTTGCTGGCACGGAACAGAAGCCTGGGGAGAGTAGCGCTGAGAATTATGGGTAATGTATTGTGCCATAAGTAGACGAACGTTAGGAGTTCGAATTCAGTCTACGGTCAGCCCTGCTACCTTGATTTAAATATTTTTTATTATTATTATGCTTCTAATGAGAAGCCTTAGAAATAAAGAGCTTTAAGAGAGAATCATTCTAGGTTAGCATCGTTTGAGTTTAATCTAAATCACATCAGAATATATGTATTTAGATGACCTCAGCTCCCAGAGTTGGCGGCACTGCATTGGTGGGAGTATACGTTCCCGTTTAATCCACATAGTGGTTTTGGGTTTTCGTATCCGGCAGTGTCGCAATAATTAATCAATAGTAGTAAATAGACTGAGACTAAAAGTTGAAGAACCGATATCTGTAACTATGAAAATTTATATGAATAAATGATGTTGGGGCTCGGCTGATCAACATGCCCAAGTATCCTACGTAACTGTGTACGTCTGAATTGTGTAGTGGAGGCAAAATTGGTATTTTATGACAGTTGACAAACTCTGTAGCCCTGATACTGAAGTTAACATTTATAGGCCTGTTATTGGCCCAGAATCCGCTTAATCCTGCAGCGAGTATAGGCGGGTTTTGGCGGGAATCAGAATTTTATTCAAAAAGGGCCCGGTGGTGGTTGCGAGTAATGGTGTGATTAAGCATTATTAGGCGGGAAATGATATTTTCGGAAATCTAAAATTGGCGGGACGAGGCGGGGAGTGGCATGACTTGGAAATAAAATACAATCTCAAATCAACCAAATGGCATGGTAATGGCATGGTGGAAACATGGAAAGTATACTCCCAACTGGAACAGACCTAATACAGGGAGTTGTAGATAAAAAAAATATAGGAAATTACAAATAAGTAAAGTCAGAGTCTTTTGAGATGGGCTCATGGCACACATACCGCAGGACCAGAGTCATATTGTTCCAAATGCAGAAACAAGGAAATAGCTGTAGAAGATTGTAAAAAGTCTAAGGCATAACATTTAGTTTTGAATGTTACAATAATGGAATATTTCTATACTTATTACAAAACCACTGAGAAAATAATTTACAATTTTGACTTTAACAAAACCATAACTTCATGAATATAGTATTCATGCAACAGTTTTCATATCACATTTTTGCTTAATTTTGTTCAAAAGAAATTCAGACTTAAAGTTTAGCATAATAAAATGTATATTAGACACATGTACCATTGTCATCCAGTACAGAGTTGTTTAAAGTTAATCCAGGATTAAATCATAATCAAGGAGTTTAGTTCTCGTAGTAAAATGTAACTTTCTCCCATCTCATATTACGAGTAGAAAGAAATACTTATTCTCCATCAGGTAGTGGGCTTTTAAACCTCTATCAGAAAATTACTTAAGCTTAATCGGCCTTTTTAACAACCGGACCCAGGAGAATATAAATAACAGTTATTTAATAATAACATATTTAATGAAAAGAACTGTAACCAGTACACAAAATAATAATAATTAATTCTGCAACCTTCCAAAACACCATTCTATTCCTTGCAAAATGAAATCGACTCCATCACAGTTCCATTAGTTGTTTTGAAAAGTAACCAGGCCTTTGCAAGAAAGCAAGGTTATCGATCATCGATGACCCTGCACCCTGTTAGATGCATTGTTAACAATACATATATCAGGACGTCTCTATCATTGCAAGGTTACCGATGCAGAGACTTGGTTACTTTTCAAAATGGCCACTACAACCGTGAGAGGGACTATTGATAACTTCCCCTTCAAAAAAACTAAACAAACACTGATAAATTGTTCATAATAAAGTGCAGTTCTGATTCAGAATTCAGAAAATGCGTGTTCCTAGTACTAGTAAGCATCACGCAAATGTTCACTCCGGCAAGGGCTGAATGACAACTCAGTGGAGGTGTTAATGGCCTGACCATGGTCATTTTATATCGCAACTTCCTCTTTAAATAAAAAATATTAAGAAATCATTTATTATCTTAGGCCGCGTTCACACTTGGTGCCCGAGTACAGTACCCGACTTTGCACGGACTTTGCACGGTCCGGTTCTCGGGTACCGTACTGAAATGTCGGCACGGACACTAACGAGAAGCCGTGTTCCGTATTCCCGCAAGGTGCCGTACCCGGGCACACTGCCAGGGCACCAAGTGTGAACGCGGCCGTAAATAACAGTGTATTGCCTACTTCGCTTTAATTTACTTGTTGCAGTTTTACTAAATTATGTATTCCGTGATCGCTTTTTGAACCGATATGAAATATTTCTCTCACAGAGGTTTCGGGTAATAGTACAAGGCGCCCTCTTTTTCTGGTACAGTGGTTTACAGTAATGTAATGTTCATATATTTTTCCAACTCTATTATTATTATTTTTATAGATGTTAATTTGTGAATACCCCATTCGATCAGGGTTATTCCTTGTTCTAGTGATAACATTCTCCGGGTTTGATGTACAAGTACTGGCCGCTGACGTTACCACGTGTCTTGTATGTAACAATTCCTCACAATGCAACTGTCTCCGCGGCAAATTTTACAACGTGTCTATCAAATGTGAGGTACATTCTCTCGATATCCTTCAACAATTAATAACTAATCCAGAAGAAGTACTATCACTGTAAGTATTGCATCATTCTCTGATTCATTATGAAATATTCCTCATTATCAGCAATCCATCCGGATTTCTGCCATATTCAGTATGATCTCATTATCAGTTCATTATTAAATATGATATCTCTATTCTTTTAGAGACTTATCGAGAAACAAGTTAACAACGGTGCAAAGCGATGAGTTTTGTAAAATGTCCAGGTTACAGCACTTGTAAGTAAGAATATATATTTACAGACTGTACGTGCCAAACAAACTCGGCCTGACATTTCTCAGCTGTCGAGTCTACATATGGGTTTGAGTTGAATCACTGACTCGAAGTTTTCATTATATTTTTTGAGTACTTTGTCTCTCTCACTGAGAGACCGGTTGAGTTAAAATAACATTACCGAAGTTACGCTCAATCGGGTAAGGTTGTAGTACTTGGATGGGTGACCGGCTATGAATGGCTTCGATCGTGCTGTTCTTGCAGTATACATTATAGTATTGACATCAAACAGGTTCTCCTCTTTCAACTCCTGGTGTATTACAAATATATCTAACGCAAATTTAATAAATATTGGTAAATATACGGTGAGTAGCTACACGCTTTACATGGCATATACGGTTCCTGCAAAGAAAACTGCAGTGCCTTCAAAGTGTACGAATAAACGAACTATGAAACACGTCTAACACTTCTTTTTCCGTTTCTTTTTCTTTTTTCATTGAGGTCGCTGACTGAAAATCGTCTAAGTCTCATCAACAAGAATGCTTTCCGTGGTTTGTTGAGCCTAGTGGAACTGTAATTAATCAGATAGAAGTCCATTTTTAACTCGTGGATGTGCGCAAGCGCAGAACGAGTTATTAGGGTGAATGGGGTCGAACTAATTTATTCATCGTTTTATGATGTGTACTTCTTTTTTTCTGTGAACATCGGGGACTCTCCGTTGGCTGTCCGAATAGCCCGAATAGTGTTCGATATTCCGAAGGTATATTGACGGAGTTTTATGGTAAGCGTCCAAATTTGGTCATACTGGAGAAAATGTATTGACGGTGACCTTCTACTGCCAGACACTTCAAACCTGGACAGACATGGTAGTGGGTCCCTATCAATCGTTTAGTGATGATGAGGTAACGATGACATCATCGGTGAAGTGATTTTAAGTACATGCCCGTATCTCCGTCATTTATAATGCCAGCACGCTCAAACTTGACTGACAGACATAGTAGTGGGTCCATATCAATCACTTAGTGGTGATGACGCAACGATGACGTCATCGTCACGAGATTTTAAGTACATGCCCATATCTCCCTCATTTCTAATGCCAGATAGTTCAAACTTGGACAGGCATGGTATTGGGTTCCCGCAAATCACTTAGTGGCGATAACGTCATCGGTCACGTGATTTTAAGTAGATGCCCATATCTCCCTCATTTCTAATGCCAGACAGTTCAAACTTGGACATGCATTGGCAACCTAGTTCCCAGGGCCCTTTCGCTTCGCTTGGGGGCGGGGCGGGAAAAGACCCTGGCATCGGACGGTCACATGACCGCCAAACACTGAAATATGTTGGGTGAACTAAATTATCATAAATTATATAAACAAGCCGCGTTATTGAAGGTGGCGCGTGAACGAGAGTATTTGACAGTTCTTCGCCGAGTAGAATTTTCTTTGAACAACGGCAATTTCCCTTCTTTGAATTTAAAACCTCTTCAAATTAAGTGTCTTGAGTGTATGCTGAAAGACCAGGATATTATTGGCGTCCTACCAACTGGATTTGGAAAGTCTATGCTTTCCACCTACTGCCACATTATATACCTGTCAAGACAAGCAAGAACATCGTAATTATAGTGTGTCCTTTAAACTCCTTCATTGAGGACCAGCTGAAAGTTTTAAAAGATAGGGGGATAACCGCCGATGTGCCACAGCTTCCCATCAACAAGAGTGAACCGGCTGAAAACTTGTTCAGCAACTACTGTCAACAAGAACAACAACACCGAGAACAAAGCGAGGACGCAGAACCAAAGCTGAGACATCTTCCTAAAAACTTGGTAAATGGAAGCACTTCCGTTATATTTGCCAATCCAGAGGCTGTGTTAAGTAAGGAAGGAGGAGCACTGATGGGAAGAAAAGTCTTCCAGGATAATGGTGTTGCCTGTGTTATTGATGAGGCTCACTGTGTTGACTTATGGTAGGTGCATTTTTTTTTCTTTAATTCGTGTGCTATAAGCTTAAGTTCAGCTAGCTTATATAACTTACTACTTACGATGATTTAAACAGTATTATCATCACTATTTTTATAAAGTTTTTACTTAATTATTGCCTAGGCCAGTCGGCTCGCAATGTTGTTGTAATTTGTTGATGTTACACATTGAAGTCTTCCATAGCTAGTATAATAATTTAGGCGTTTCAGATTTTAGACTTTTGTATATATTCTTGATGTCTCGATATGTCTCGATACTCTGACAAGCATTATGAAATACAATATATACTATACTATACTATAAAAATAATGTTAAATTATACTAAGCCATTTTTTACTTCACTTCGCAGTTATTGATTTAATTGTTTGGATTTGTAATAGCAGACAGAACCCTACATGTACCTTTCACGATCAGCTGACTTTCAAGAAGAATTACGAGCTTAGCTTAGACGTTCCTTTTCTTTTTCAGGGGTGAAAAATGTATAAAAAAGGCTTCAAAGACCTGTCAGTGTTGAAGGCATTTTTTCCAAATGTACCAACAATGGCTCTAACAGCAACAGCACCACCTAATTATTGGCACACCTAAAACATAGTCTATGTTTGAAAAGTGACTGCAACATTGTTGCAGTAAACCCTAACCGAGCAAACATATACCTTGACAAGAAAGTACGTCTGAGTAATCACCATGGGTATAAAAGTTATGACCGAATCCTTGAACCCATTGCAAATGAACTAGCAATTCAAAGAGAAAAGTATCCCATGACAATTTTATATCTAAAACTTAAGTATTGTGGATATGCTTATGGGTTATTTGAAAGAATACTGAAAGACATATATGACAAATATGTTGGAGAAACCTCTGATCCTGCTGCGAGACTGTTTGCACAGTTTCATGCTCCTCAGACTACTCGCACGAAGAAAGATATCATTGCAGAAATAAAGAAAGACAATTCAAATATGAGGGTGCTATTTTCAACATCAGCACTTGGAATGGAGTTGATGCTCCTTATGTCATCAATGTTGTTCACATAACAACGCCAAGTAATATTGAATCTTACATGCAAGAAATTGGACGTGCTAGTCGCACAGGGCTTCCATCATTGGCATCAGTGCATTATAATAACTCTGACACTGGAAACAACAAAAAGCATTCAGAAGAATCCATCAAAGTTTATTGCAGATCAGAAGTGCCTGAGAAAGCTCCTTTTGGAGTAGTTTAGATTCACTAGTGTTAAACAAGACTGCTGTTGTCTATGTGAT
Organism: Actinernus sp. WN-2022; assembly: GCA_030867875.1. Taxonomy (NCBI): domain Eukaryota; kingdom Metazoa; phylum Cnidaria; class Anthozoa; order Actiniaria; family Actinernidae; genus Actinernus; species Actinernus sp. WN-2022. The sequence continues at coordinate 101,230 of JAOWCC010000554.1, read as the reverse complement.
GGCAAGTACAAAAATACTGTAGAGGATTTGCAAAAAGTTGTCAAAAACAAGGTCAGACTTATGTCTCATGATAACAGCATTATCCTAGAAAGCCTAATCAAGAGTGTACTTTCTGACCATGAGTCCCAGGCAACACCCGATTGTTCAGCGCTTTTTGACACCTCTGTTGACAAGGATCTGGATGAAAAACTTATGGAGGGAATTGAATACATTGAAACAGAATCAGACCTCACGGCGACATTTGGCATATGGGATGAAACCTGTTCTTCCCAAATCTTTTTCTCATTACCAAGCATACTTCTGTGTGTGGAACTGCAATGAACTCAGAATAATTTTGATGTGGATACATTTATAATGTTGACAACATGTAAGTTTCAGTCATTTATTGATAATGATAATTCAACATAAAAATGTATATATGCATATATCAGCGAGGTAGGAGGGATAGAGATGCAACTGCGTCAATTGAGTGATCTTCCTGCTACAATGATCATTTCGAAATTCAAATTACATGTAACCAATTGTAAGTTATTGTTAATAAAAAAACTTTCTGCGCATTGAAAGGTGATTAGCACTAACTGAGGATTAAATGTTGTGAAAACCTTTTACAGTGAAACCTCTAGTAAGCGGACACCCTCTGGACCTTGCCTGGTATCCCGCGCTTAGTAATGGTGTCTGCTGAATAGGGGTTCGTTAACACTAAGTATGGAAAGAACGTTTCGGGACCCAGATAACTAGTGTTCGCTTAAAGGAGGGTGTTCGCTTAATAGGAGATCCGCTTAATAGAGGTCTCACTGTATTTTAATACAGGATCAACACTAAACACCTTTTGAACAACTAGGCCCTCAAACACATATCAAGCTGATAGTTCTCCTTTGTGTTTGTCCAGCCACTGATGAAATTCAACAATGTTCAAATACCTTAGGGGGCACCTTTCAATCTCAGGGAAGTTATCATGACATCTTGCAGGCACATGATTGAAATGATACAATCGCACAAGATCAGCCACCATTTCTTTGTCATCTTTAAGGGAGTCACGTGTTGTGTGTTGCACTGATGTCTTGTGGATACCAACTGAAGAGTCAAATTCCTACATGACTTGATGGTCGCCAGAGGTTGCTTTGCAGACTTTGCTAATGATTTCAGGGTTTTGTTTGCTCCCATTCTCTGGACAATGCTTTTACTGCATCTGTTTGAAATTTCTTTGGCCAGATCATCTTAAATATTTGTTCCACCCCCCACCCCTCCATCTTACAAAAAATCCCCATTTGAACTCGTCAGAAAGGCTACTCACAAACATTGCAATGGCATGTTTCTTGTAAGCCCCCAAAGACTTGAAAACTGTTAGCAAGAGTTTTTGATTGATGAGATTTCTGTTACCATCTTCCTCTGCTGCAGTGTCCTTCATCTGCATGACAATAATAGCTAGAAAATACAACAAAGGGCATAATTTTTACATAATTATCATTATTATTGATTTTGTCATTTACTTTCTGTAACATGAACTTGTCAATGAATTTGCCAAAGGCATCATCAAGCTATTTATTCTTGTTGTCTATGCTCTCACGTGCAATGCTTTCTCGGAATTCATGTAACGAAGGCCTATCCTCGAGGTATGTCATCCCAAAAATGTTCAGGGCAGCAGTTATGATGTATGCTCTCTCAATACTGAGGAACAACTCCTCACTTCCTTCAAAGGAATCAAGAACTTTGGAAGGGGTATCATTCCTCCTGTTGTATTTCTCCCTGAAATATTTTAATGTACCCACTTGATTCATAGATTCTGCTTTATGTAGAAATGAGTAGGAATACTGCAGAAGTCATGCTTTGGTATGCCACTTAACAGGTTTAAATGGTGAACGGTGTTCAAAACGATCAGATGGGGTGTGAGAACCAAAGAGCAAATCTGATACGTGTTAGCTCATCACCTGCAAATGTTATCTTCATCTCTCGCATTGGGCCATCATGAGTGTCTTGTCTATGTACATATGTCTGGCCAGGTGACGCGGGTCCTTGAGGAACTGGTGGTTCATCGTATCAGTTTGTGGTATTTTATCTAGCATCCCTGCTTTAACATAGATTTCAGCTATCCACTTTTCATAAGTTCTTAATATATTTATACAATCATCATATTTTGGATGTCCTTTCCCATGTGTCCTTTTAAAATTCTCAAGTCCCAGTTGTAACCAGTGCCTCAGAACACACTGCCATTATGTATTTTCTGCACGACCACATCTGAAAAGTGCCCTCCTAAAAGTCTTAGAATGGAATCCCTTCTCCCAGATGACAAACACACCAAGTTTATTAAGTCGTTGTTGAAGCTATGTAAAGTGAATCAAAGATATATAACAAAATTCCAATATTTACTATGCTGTAGAAAATTCAATAATTATTGGGCTTATGTTGTGATGTTATTTTTTTCCACTGGTTTAAATTATTCTGAAGGTCATTTTAATTTTAGGTTTAGGGTTTAATGGTAGGTCAGGTATGTGTTTGGGTTAGTAGTCAACAATGGACATGAAAGAAAGAAGATTGTAACGGTAAAACTGCTCCCAAAATAAAAACGTGAGTGAAAAAATAAACCTTAACACATTTAAGTTATATGTGTTAATAACATTGTTTTTACTTCTGACATGCATAACATCTTAGTTTCATGATATCACACTTACACACAGACATACACACTTTGAGGAGGGGTTTAAATAAGAGCCAGCTAAAGTCAGCAGTATACCACCGGTTGTTGTAGCTCTCACCACCAGATACTGTAAGACTAAATAGCAATTTATAACAAGTGCTGAAGAGTGAATCAGGAAAAAGTAAATAACATCAGGACCGCCAGTTGCCTATAAAAAGTTACTGAAACCCCTGCTTTGAGTGTGTCAACTAGGGTTTGAACGAACAACACACAATGTTTCTATTATTTAAATTGTCTGAATATGCAAGAAAAGACATTCATGGCCTTTTCTCGTATCATGTTAATGTTCTAAAATAAACAACAATGCACCCAATGAAAACTTGAAGTTTCAAGTTCTGAATCTAATGGATCAATACTGAAATTTGTTCATCGATCATTGAATGGTATTTTTATGAAACTGCTAAACAATTTAGGGGTCTGTGCAGTGATCTCATCTTTCTGGCTTCTCATTTGGAACTCAAATTAGTCAAAGGCAATTTGATCAGCGATCACTTTATATGTTACAACAATAACAAAATTTCTACATAGGTTTAACTTATACAAAAAATTATAAACAACAGCAGATTGTAATCAGTGCTCGTTTGAGCTTAATTAATTGTAGACAGCAAACTCTTAGAGCAATAACTTTAAAATACTGCAGTGTTAGTATTATATAGGGTATCATTAAATCAATTAAGTATGAGTAAAATCCAGAATGAGTATATTATATAAACATTGATCTCATTAGCTTACCTGTTTGGTACATCCTTCAATGATGAGAACAGTATTTATACGCTTTACTAGGCTCAATTCATGCTATCTCTCGCTCATAAGGATGGAGTATAAAAAACTTTACTTCACTCGAAGCTCTAGCTTTGTGTCTTCGATGGGATTCTCCTTGCCAGTCACTGCGTTCATAAGCTCTACAAGGAAAGGGTGTTTCGATTTCAATTCGACCCAAACTTTATCGAAATCGAAGTTCTGCAGGCTTTCGTAATCATTTCCATATAAAACGGAACCTTGTGAACGTTTGCACAACTTTGCACACGATGATTTGATCTCCTCACTGGCGAACTTTTTTAAGGCTTTCACAACACTTGGACAGTTGTCTTTGAGTTGACTGCTTGGATAATCATTTTCTGCTGTCTTTCAGTCAATAAAGACTCGACTTCAAAAGTTGTGCAATCGTCTCCTGTTGGTTTAGGCAGGAGCCTACATAATACTTTTGAGCTCGTAACGTCCTCAGAAATTGATATTGCACAGGTTTTATGTACTATGGAACAGAGGTATTTTCAAGAATCGGCTTTGCTTGATTGATTACTCTCAGGAGAATCGCCACAAAGCCTACAAACAGGATTTCTAGCAGAAATCTTCGTCGGCGTGGACTTACTTTCCGCCATTTTGATTTCGGCATAAGGTATATTATTTTATTTCTTTGACATAAATTATGTAAATCAATGAACCAATCAAAATGCAGAATCCAGTGTCCGATGCCAGGTTCTTTTCCCGCCCCACCCCCAAGTGAAGGGAAAGGGCCCTGGGAACGAGTTTGATACGTTGGGTCCCCACAAATCTCTTAGTAGCGATGACGTACCGATGACGTCATCGGTCACGTGATTTTTAGTATATGCCAAAATAGCTCACTGACCTTCCACGAGTTGCCCTTCGCGGCCCTATGTTTTGTAGATTCCGTTCATAAAGAAATACGAATGTTCTGCCATATCTAGAATTAAAATATTCAATATTATCACCTGAAAAAGTGACATCGAATGAATCACTCTCTTTTTATATGGATAACTAAGAAATATAATTCAATGCTTCACTGTAATTCAATCATCTCTAATTTGATGCTCATTTATGTTATCTACTCAACTGTTCTGTGCATGTATATTAAGAATTTTAGCCTTTAGAATAATATTATTTAGTAGTACAATTTTAGTGGTATAACTCGTTATATAATTATTTTAAAATTATAAATATAGCAACTTCAGCCTACTGGCTGCTAGATTATAATTATTTCAAGTTGTATATGTTGCAGCTTAAAACATATTTCAGGTTAAATCTGTGCAAACTATTTAATTTTTTTCAACCTAGTTTATATTTTTCAACCGCAGATAGCTTAGCTAATCGAGGCGGTAGTGCTATACTATTTCTTATTTACATGGAAGATATTTTGTCAGTGATAACTATGAAAATGTTACAATAATTAAACAAATTTACAATAACTATGAATAAATAAGTAAAAATATATAAATAAGAAGATTTGTTGTTGTTGTTGTTTTGTTTTTGTTTTGATAATGATCATGACGTTAAGGACGTTTTAGAAACTTTTTCAATTAATACCATGACATCAACATAGGTCTCCTCCTGTTTCAAAACTTATACAAGACTTCTATGGATATTTGCCTTATATAATGTTTTAGACTGTTCGCCGTAAGTGATCAGGAATCCCATTCCATATTTTTACACCAATGTGAGAGAAGGATTCACTTTGATGTTTAGTTCTTGAATATTTCAAATAAAATTTTCCTGTTGTTGATGATCTAGTATTATAGGAATGTACGGAGCTTACACGGTTAAATAAATTTATTATGTTAGGAGGAGCCGCGTTATTGTTAATTTCATACATTAGGACTGAAAGTGTTTTATAATATAACATATTAATTGGAAGGATATTAGAGGCTAAAAATATTGGTATAGCATGTTCTCTATTTGTCGCAAAATACATAATTCGTAGACTATATTACTTTAAAATTTGGAAAAACGATAGGCATAATCTCTAGATTAAGGCATTTTGTCCCCCTCTCTACTCTTCTGAATATTTACCGTTCATTTATCTATCCTTACATATCCTTTGATTTTACAATCTGGGGTCAGGCAGCCCAAACACACCTCAATAAAATCCTACTTCTACAAAAAACCTGACTTATGTGTGTCTTCCAAGAAAGATTACAATCTATTAGAACACCAATGTATTTTATGTAGTTATTTTCTTCAATGGGTATAGGATGGCCAGATTTACGATCAAAGACTTTAATGTTAGGTTTATGGTATAGCCTCTTTTGATAAGGGTGGCATATGACAAAATTAGATTTTTAAAATATTCTTTATTAACAACGTCCTCAAGAGATTTCAAAGTTTTTGTCAGCATAAAGTAGGTTGGTATCGTCAGCAAAAAGAACAAAATTGAACTTATCAGAGGAGTTGTGGATATCGTTAATATAAATAAGGAACAACAAAGGACCTAATACGGAACAGTATGGAACACCACATAATGTTTGTTGTTTAGTTGATATGTTAGGGTTTATCTGAGTAGTTTGTGATCGTCCTATGAGATATGAACGAAATCAGTTATTGATGATACCCCGTATTCCGTAATGGTTCAGTTTACTTAATAGTATTGTGTGATTGACAGTGTCAAACGCTTTCTAAAGGTCTATGAAGACACCACATGAAAATAGTTTTTTATCTATGTTCGTTTGTATTTTATTGACTATGTCTAGTAAAACGTGTTTTGTGGAATGTTTCTCACGAAACTCATATTGCGTTGAATACAGTACGTTATTCTTTTCAATAAATATACATTAACTTTTCAAAATTTTTATTAATATTAGAAAGAAGGGAAATGGGCCTGTAGTTTCTCTGTTCGACTTCGTCGTTACTTTTATGTATGGCTATAATTTTTGAGTGTTTTAATTTACGATTATATGTTTCTGTTTCTATTGAGAGGTTCAATATTTTTGCAAATGGTACAGATAAAATACTCTTGGTGCATTTCAAAATCCGCGCTGGGAAAGAATATAGTTCATGGGCTTTGTTAAGTGGCAACGTGTCTATTTCAAATTCTATTTCTTTGGGGGTAACCGAATCAAATAGAAAATAGTTAGTTGGTGTAGGACCGCTTAAGTATTCTCGAAAATCGCGTTTAGAGGGCGGCAGCGTAGACGCGAGATTATTTCCAACTGAAGCAAAATAGCTGTTGAGCACCTCAGCAATCTCGGCTGGATCTTTGGTTATTCCACCTTTGGTAGGCCTTATTATCGCCGTCATCGTGCGCCTATTCTTGCCTTTTTTATTTATCAAACTATTAATCCCTTCCCATGTTTTTTTCATATTATTTAAATTACTGGAAAAGAAATCACGATAATATCGCTTTTTGCTTATTCTAGTAAGTAAGGAAATTTTATTTCTATATAACTTATATTTATCTTCCTCGCCTAAGTATAATAGCTACATTTTAATTTTTTATCGATCTAAGTATACCCTTTGTTATCCATGGTTTTAACAATTGTTTATGTTTACGTTTAGAAACTGGTTTCAGAGGAGCGTGTATATTAATTGTTTTATTGGTTTTGTTATAAAGAGTCGAAAACATTTTATCTACGTTGTTACCTGCGTTTTCATATAGCTTTACGAAGTTAATTTCCACAAGATCATGATTGAATCTGGTCGGAGAAAAATCGCGATATTTGTTTTGCAATGCCTTACCGGCTAATTTACGTTTACAAGATGGGACTATACAAAATTGAGAATAATGGTCACTGATATCTGACACAATGTTCCTGCTGATTACCATGCTATTTACGTCGTTCATTTAAATATTGTCAACAGGTGTTGCCGAATTGTTATTACTCTACTCTAGCAGGCTTATCGATGGTCGGAATGAATCCGTAGCTTTGCAAAGAGAGTAAGAAATTGTGGGCAAATTATGATATAAAGAGAGATCAGTTCATATATACAGTGGCGCAGGTTTTGGGTTTTAAGAAGATTATTCCAGGGCCAGTAGGTTACAATATAATTCTGCCAAGAACGCTCGAAATATGCACGAGAACTCACCTATATGAGACCATATTTCATTTATTTCCCGTCACCATGGTAAATTCCCATTTCTCGAGTACGCATGCACGCATGAGTTGTACGTTTTGGTTATTATGGAAATAAATTTTCGTTACATTGCAAAATGTATACAATAAAAAAAACTTATTAGCCGGTTAAGCATCTAATACGCATGTGTATTTTTACTCGTCATCTGTATTTTGGCTTGCTTAAAGGCTCGCCCAAATATGAATGACTCGTAAAAATACACAACTGTATTAGATGCTTAGCCGCCTAATAACCTCTATATATTGCTCTTAAATTGTTAATTGAAAGATGAATTAACTTATTTGAGACGTAGCGTCGCTGTTCGACGTTTTTCGTATATGTTCATTTTTACTGTAACCGCTGACCAGCTCTACTACGACAGGCTCAATGCTGCCTTACTTTTTATACTTCTTATATCGGAGAAACCAAACGCCGTATTTAAGATCGCTTTAACGAACACCGCCGTACTGTAGATAATCATTCTAACACATCCAAACCCACTGCCGTTTCAGAACATTTTCTAACTAACAATCATTCACCTACTGATATGCAGTTAATTCCACTAGAACTTGTTTTTTTCTCAGCGAGACAGTATACGCAAAGCGCGAGAAGCGTATCTTACCGATAGAGGCCAAACTCGAACCTCTATAGGTATGAATAAACGTGATGAAACCTAACTTGTATTTCACAATCATCATCACGTCACTTTATTATTTTTGTTTCATATTATATGTCACTCTCCACCTTCTTTTCATTAGCTTGCGGACAGACCCTGTTATTCTGCAAACCGCCTACTTGACCTTTCACGCCTGAGTTCATTCGATGACGTTAGAGCAGTCAAATATTGAAGAATCGAAGTGAGGTAACTGTAGATTTTAAAGTGAATTTGGCAATTTGTTTCAGCAAAGAAAACAGAGATATATTTCCTCAGAGAATTTGTTAAAACCGTCGAAAAGGAAAGATTGCAGTGGTGTAATTCTAGCAGATATCTGTAAGGAAGCGGGATCGAGGTAGCTGAAAATTGCGAGCTATATATTCGGATAGAGTACTGGAAAATAAGAAATCTTGGAACTCTGTATTGGCTCAAAGGATTCAATAAGAAGTAAGACTCCCTAAAAAATCGAGAAACCCGAATTCCAAACGCTTGCTAGAATCGGGTGGCGAGCCAGAACTCCAGAAGAGTCTCATGGAAGAGAATGAAAAGTCCAAAGACTACAGCAAGGCTGATATACACAAAGCACTACGGTTAGCTAGACCAGGGACGTGGTCCACCTCCCTGGCTAGACCGATCGGACTAGATTACAGCCATAGACAGCTGTTTCGTTCTAATAAGTTCTTACTCGTTCTAATAAGAACGAGTTCTAATAACAACGAAACAGCTGTGTATAACTGCATACCGAACACGATAAGCGCTCGGACTAGATTAGCTAACCGTAATGCTTATTTGTGTTAGAATATTACGCTGTATATCAGCTTTGCTGTAGATTTCGGACTCATTCTTATCGTTTATCTTTTGGCTGTATAGGTCCACACTTCGGATCCAGCTAATTTTTTGCAGGATTTTTGTTCACGGTATTTGTTTATATAGTTTCCATTGAAGAGGCCTCCAGGATTTGGTCTTGAATATATTAAATATACTGAACCAGGACATGCAAATAATGAGGCATTCTTGATTAATGCTAGTAACTGAAAAATAAGACTTTTTTATAAAACCAGTTGGAAGAACTGCAATCAAATTTCCTCTTTGCATGAGCCGTCGAAGTGCAGACTTTTGCTCATCCCGTAAAAGACGGCTAAATCCTCGCTCGATAGGAAATTGATCGCCCGATACTCCCTCGAAGATTCGTCGGCATTTTACATATTTAGCGCTCAAGATGAGTTGATTATAGCCTTGCACGCGTCAAAATGTGATTGATGGGATGTCAATCAAAGAACTCGAGCCGCGCCAAATTGAAACCCCGTTCGTCCACGTTTTCAGAATATCAGGGTCTTTCCGCAAGCGTTTTCTTTTTCCATCCCACCCTCCCCCTTCCCTCCATCTTTTGCGCTCGCCCTATTCTCGCGCGGCCAAAAAAGCGAAAAAACCACAGAAACGCTTGCTACGCAGGCTATCTTTTCATTGGTCTATATGTATTTTATCATAAGAATGTGCAATTCATAATTTATGTATTATTTCGTACAGGTTCTAGTTTATTAGATACATTGTAAGCCTCTTTCCCTGATGAAGATCCGGCCGTGCCGATCGAAATATTGGAAGAAAAACTCTCTACAAGAGACCATCACTTAAAATAACTGATCTCCGTACCCTATGATAGTCTGCGCCAATCTATTTTTGGCTCAGTGGACGTCACGATGCTATTTTAAGATTCGGTTCCAGCTCGTCACGGATTTTCATCGCTCCATCTCATGAATTCAACCTTGATTTCAACAAAGAAAGAAGGGCGATGGATGCGAAGCTTCAAAACTGGCTCTGAATTATGTGTTGCTCCATCTGACCTGATCTGACTTGAAGACTCGAGAAAATGAACTTTGAATTTAATTAATATAAGCTACAGAGTGTAATTTGAAAATCCGTTAAAAATATTGCCGTTTGGATTTGACTGGGAAACTGTAGGCTGTATTAAGCCAGACCCGTAAGAAATTCAGATGTGACCTGGAAGCCGTGAAAAGAAACTAGAGTGACCTGAATTTCGTGAAACTATCAAAGGAAATGAAGCCGTATTCCATTAGTTTGTAGCCGGATCGGCGAGCATGGAAAGTCTTCCAAAAATTGGAATAAATTAACAATCCCGTATCGTTGTTATTGAAACTTCGCTTACCTTATAAATACTCGTTCCCTGTAGTTCATATTCATGTATAGCTAGATAACATACCTAGGGAACTGACCGGATTATTTGCTCTTTCATCAGGCTAATAATTTTAGAAACGTTCAGTTTATAGCAAGCAAGCACGCATCATTCGACTTTTGACCACAATTTTGCGAAAATCTGAAACACTGACTGACTGAGTTTGGAATTATCGTAAACAGACGCTTACAATTCGCTAAAGAAATTAGAAATAGGACCTATAATATCGTAAATATTCGGACATGCTTTTGCAACACCGTAATCAATATGAATCTGTAGAGTAACTGTCGTGAAAGTAGAAAATTGTGAATGCTTTGATTACTGAGTAAAACACTGAATGCATTTTTCTGCTCTCGCCGCCCGCGTGACACGTGACACCCACAACCAATCGGATAGAGTGGTAAAAATAGTCGAAATAATTTATGAAAGCTAAAAATAAATCGGCGCAGACTATCATGGTATGAGAGGCTAGTATGGGGTATCGGTTCTTTGAGGTGATGGTCTCTTGCTCTCTACCGTTGAATCAGCCTTTCCTTTCTTGCTTACTTTTTACTCCTCCTTAAAATGCAGCAACGCCCACATTCTAATAATGTGTTCCTCATTGACAGTTTGATATAAAAAATGATTGAACTTAAGAGAAATATGGTTTTTCTAACAGTCGGTGTATTAAACGAGTGGAATTAAGTGACAACACAACAACAAGCCAGACATAACTCACCAAGAACTCGACGATAACTGTAAACGCCTGCTTTATGCTGAAACCTGAACAGTGAATTGCGAAGAATACAATGGGGTTTCTCTGGTTTCATGTAGAAATTCGTTTGAGAGGTTCCTGAATGAAAAACGGGCGATCAAACTTGCAAAGAACCCAGGACTGGCAGAATTTCAGAAGAGATCAATCATTCATGTATAGCAGCCATGCCAACGAATTGATGCGCAAAAGCTACGCAACACGGCCATCAGAGCAGCAGTTTAATACGACGATGTTTCTTGGGATGAGACTGAATATCCTACTTCAGAACACAGAATCAGTAATCAGTGACAACTATGCAGTTGTTGTAGTAAATAGTTGGCAATCCTCCGACTCACGTGTCCAATTCAACTGCCGCTAATTCGCTCACGCATGCATCTTATATGTATGGGCTAAGAAAGCTGCTAACAACACGGTCTGCTTGCACGGTCAGCGTCTATAGGCACACGATGATTTAGTGAACTGTAAAAAGGTGAGAAGTTTAAGTCTAATAAAAGTCCACTCTCAAGACATCTTTTAAATTACTACACATCCACTGCAAAAATGTGACATTATGAAGTTCTAAGTCATTTTCAGACAGGGATAACATTTATTGAAAAATTGTCCCAGTATATAAGCTTACTGTAGAGTCACATCTTGATTGTTTTGATGTTTTGATGTCTTCATTCCCACCCTCGGGAAAACACAGTTGGTCAAAAATATCAAATGTCTGCCTTATTTTCCTTGTTTCCTATAAAAAAAATCCCCACACTTAGGATAGCCCTGCCTGTCAAACCCCTTGCCTGCCCCCTCGGGCTTAACATTGATAGGTGCATTATAATTTGCAGTGTTTAAAGGGATACCCGAGTGGAAAACACATTAGGGCTCAAAAGCATCTTTCAGATGTACTTTGTTCAGAAAATGTATTAAAATTTGATAAAACTTTTTCAGAGTTGAGAACGAGCCCCTCAAAGTTGGTCCCGCGAAGACCTGGGCGCCGCCATTTTGTTGACATTAATTCCTGTGACGATTTTTACGTCACTTCGTCCCACCGGAGTCTTGCGGCTAACTTGTAGCGACTTGTTTTCTTTGTAGAATTTTCACACGCTCGGAATTAGAGTAGATTTTCATCGATATGGCAGAGCAATTTCGTACTAGAACAAAAATATGATGAAGACGATGTTGTGAGAGAAGTTCAGAAGACTGGGAGGACGAAGAAAAGCATGTGGAAGGCGAGAATATCAGACGAACAACAAAAGGCGACTACCGAGCTAGTGGAGTAGTGCTATACTGGTGTTGTGCTATGATGTCAAGATTCGCTGTGTGTTTTTGTATGGAACTTGTAAGCCTTAAACGCAAGACTAAGGTACATTATGACAATATTGATATTGGCATTGGTTTCGAAACTTATGTGTTATTGGAGCTATATAATTTTCTTAACTCTGAAAACGTTTTATCAAATTTTAATACATTTTCTAAACAAAGTACATCTGAAAGATGCTTTTGAGCCCTAATGTGTTTTTCACTCGGGTATCCCTTTAAGCACACACTAGTGCTTAGACAATTTTTCATCAACCGTCTTGCAATATCATGCTCCTTTGACCAGGAAGGATGATAGCTTATGATGGTATACTGTAGTTTCAACTAATTGTCAACTCTTTTGTAGGCTTAAGAAAAGTGTATGTAATTTCTAGATTAGGGAACAATTCCCGTTTCAAATCTTTTCTCGATTTTTCCCGATTATAATTAGGGTTTGCCTGCAGAGGAGGCTAGTTATGTATATTGGGATTTCCATTTTTTGTCATACCAAATTATATAAATACAAAATTGTATATCATGCCTCTAATGTTGACCTGATAATTACTGTAATGATCAGAAAAATAAACAAACAAGCAAAATGGACTCTCCCTTACCCAATTAAAGCATGCACTGCCAAAGTGTTTTGTGATCACGAAGAGACTATATGACATTACGAAATTTATACACAGGAGTTCGCTTGTAAACAACTCTTACTGTACCTCGAAATCTCGTACGAGCTCATTTCGGAAACTTTTTATTAAAAAAGTGTACTTCTATGTATGAAAATGTGTTTTGTTTTAAATGTCCTAAACTAACGTCCACGCCCTAACGCCCTCCCCACTAAACGTCCGTTGCACGTTAAAGTGCCTATCACCCTTTTTGCAATTTTGATAGCTTATGAACCTCCGTAAAGTTTTGAGTACTTCTGTGAATAAAGTTTTGGTTTAAAGTGAATACTTTATGTTCTACGCTTGTTTGAAATCGTGTAAATGTGACCTTTCCTGACCCATGACCGCGTAACTAAAAGCCTGGGTCGAAAACCTGGGTAGACGTCATCTCATTAATGCATTACTCAAAACTTTTCGGAAGTTCATAATTATAAGCTATCAAAATTGCAAAAGGGTGATAGGCACTTTAAGCGGGATATTTCGACTATGTCGAAGGCCCCTAATTTACTAGAAATAAACTACAAATATTCCGATTAAACGGCTCTTGCACGGAATAGGGCTGCGCACAGATGACGTCACAAAATTTAGACCCCCCGCCAAGACTCGGACAAACAAACCACTTTTCGCGTTAGAACTTGCAAGAATTGACGAGCACTCCAGTTCGTCCTCTGACTAATCTACTAGAAATGATGGCTTTCCTGTATTATATTTCGAAAGAGAGTCCGAGTATTATACTGTCGAACAGCTTAGACGTTGGCTAAAATAGAGATGATTGAAACAAAGCGATAAATGGCCAAATTGCCAAGCGAGTTTCACCGACATTTGGAAATGGGTGCAAACATGGCGCGAAATACAGTGTTTGTATGGGAATTCATTGTCAAATAATTTCCGTAAAATCGAATTTCTGAAATATTCACCGTCTACAAACTTACGATACCAGGTAAAAGATTAACTGATCAAACTTTGATGGATGTAGCTGTGCTGAGAAGCGTGCAATCGTGTTTTCAGGTTTCCATATATTTGTCTGTAACAACGAGTCCAAGTACGCGGGAGTGTAGCCTGGGAATGTTAACGTACGCGAAAATATTGAAATATGAAAATTATAGTTCCATACAATTACTGTATAGCTCCATAAAGGGTAAATACTTCAAAAGCGCATATCCATTTTTTTTTCTGGCGATAAACGTATTGCGATACGAACTGAAGTTTAATCAGACTACTAACTTAGAACAAGAAAAACATTGACCACAAAATATTGTTTTCCCCTTCTAATTGTTAGCTTATCCAAGTTAAGCAGCATTTGTCAACAAGAAAGAAATCAATGAAACATAAATCGTTCTTCACAGAGTGCAGCATACACCAAATGTATAATACTTGATATTCTGTGAAATGCTTTGTTTCTTTCGACGTGTTCAACTTCATCCACGGTGATCGTTTTTCCTTGAACGCCTTTCATTTCAGAGTTGAGTTTGTTTTTATTCGTATGGTAATTATAGTTCAGTTTTAGAGAAGAATTTACATCTCAAGAGTTTTCCTCAAAACAATAGGACTATTGTTTCTATCAAACTGTACTGATGGCCCTTCAGTTATCGCTAATCCCTAAGGACAATAGCAAAGTTGCTCTTATGAACCATACAGGATTTTGTATACAATTATCTTATGAGTTATTAACTGTAAAGGAAAATAATAAAGACAGTTTAGAGCCTATCACGAGTATTTTGTTCTTACTATTTACGATACGAAGGGGTTTCGATATTGCGAGATATTTATTACTTTTTTCATTCATCGCTCTTGGTTTTATAGACGACCCCAAACAATATGCTTTACCCAAACATGCCCGAATAGATCGATGACCTCATTCACAGAAATTATTTTATTTTATTTTATTGATCTAGTACGCCGCATTTTATTCATGAGCCCACTACTTCAATGAGAGCGCAACTTTAATTTATGCATACGCCGCAATTCTGATCAGGTACGTCGCATTTTAGTCCTGAGCCCAAGACTGTAGGATTGTGACGTCATCCGAATTAATGAGCGCGCCCTAAAAATTAGCATACTGCCCTAAAAAGGAGGCTAATTCCATCCCTCTCCTACTACTGCCGTGTTATTTGTATAACAAAAGTAGCTAATGAGGCATATTTTGTTCTGCCAAGCCTACAATCCTCAAATTGGCGCGGAAAATAATATAAAAATTGCTCAACTTGTAAAAATGCTGTGACAGCTATATAGAAAAATAATATGGACGTTCCTGGTTATGGGCTCCTGCAAGATGTTATACACGGTAAAGCTCATCGTGTAGATGTGTCAGTTTCTAACTGAATGTCTGAAATTATAGTAAATTTACTACAAACATGGAAAGCTTATGTTGGTAAAGGTACAATTCCATTTTATCCTGTTGCTGCATAGGAACGATATATTGTTGTGGACTTTACGTTTGGCACTTGCTAGCTGGATATGACACATGAGTAGTATGTATGATGGGGGGACTGGAACACATCCTTATTTAAGCCCTTTTTCTCCCATCGTATATCCCTACTCCCACGAAAAAAATCGTTGAAATTTGTTCCTTATATAAGCCCCTTTTATTCCCCCAGTAAGAACCATAGCCAACACACATTTAATGCGACCATTAATAAACCCCTATTAGAGATATGATTCATCATATTATGAGGTCGTATCACAGTTACTATATCAATATACTATGGCCAATATATTGTACCGTCCTAATGTCACAACCACTATGTCGAAATATCTGAAGTATATAAATACTATGACTAATATATTATGCGTCCCTATAGAAATCTTGACTAAGATCGTAGAGTATGCTGGTCATTTGCCGCTATTGCTTCGACTTCAAAACATCTAAACGATGCCGCATCTCTAGCACGCTACGAAAACGCAGACAAAGAATTCCGTAGACGAGTAGTCCTTTATGGTTTTAGCGCCGTTTGTAACGATGATGAGAGAGATAATTTGGTTAAGATCTTCGATATTTCCGAGAATGACATATACGACAACGAACGTGGTATCATAGTAGGACATAGCTATAGCTATAATGGTTTTAAAGCATACTACTACGACGACGACGGCGACGATGACAACGAAACCGAGCATATCTATTTTGGGGACGTACTAATCAATGCATGTATGGATAATAATTTTGGTATCGTTAAGTGGCTAATTAAGCGCTTCCAGTTCAATATACTAGCTATACACATCGCCTGTGCATTATGCTACGCATGCGAAAATGGTAATATCGATATCGTTAAGTTTCTCATTAAGCACTCCCAGATCCCCATAGATGATGATAATGGATTCTATGATGTATTCGATGGTGGTATGCTATCCAAGGCCAGTAGAAACGGCTTTCTTGACGTTGTTAAATTGATTATTGAGTACTTTTATCCCTTCGATTATGATACGGACGCCGACCACGCACTACGTTATGCCTACGATAATGGTCATTACGGTATCGTTAAGTGTCTCGTTGAGTACTTCTTCCAGTACGAACTAGAGAACGAATATTCAGACCTCATATAACCCCCCATTATTCCCTTACTAAGAACTACCCCCAATAAAAAAAACCGGCCAATTTTATGCAACCATTAATAAATCCCTATTAGAGAAATGGCACCATTATGTTACCAGCCATAAAAAATGCGAGGACATAATCAGTGTCGATGGTTAACAATCGGTAGGCGAACTATTTGCGGTAAGAGTTGTTTATTTGAGTGTTGTAAGCAACATCGAAAACAGATCAGAGAAGGATCGTTTGAGCCATACCCCTGCCGTGAGTGTGGAGTTGGGACTCAAGCAGAGACGCGACTTTGTCGCCCGTGCGGCAATGTAAACGCACAGATAAACCTGATGCGTAAAGGTAAGAGGGCTAGAAAGGATTTCAACGACGTATCGACTGAACTTGCTATGAAGAATTTACCTATCAGAGAACTGATGCGTATAGGTAGGAGGGCTAGAAAGGATTTCAACGTCGTATTGACTGAACTTATTACAACAAATCCACCTATTAGAGAATAGATATCTAATAGTATACCAATAGTAAATATGGCATACGATAATTATCAGAGAGACGTACTAGATGTATATGAACAGGCGCGCAACATCCTTGATGAACCGATCCCCGAAACGATAGAAAGACGTTTAATACGACCATTAATTCCCCAAAAAATTGTCCCACTAGTATTCAAACAAACTAAATGGGTCATTGGTAATTTCTTACGAGGCTGGCAGATGGATGTTCCAGAGGGTCACGAACTTGGTGCAGACCCAATGGCTTTCTTAAATGGTGTACGCCATACAATCCACGAAAAACTAGAGGAAGAGATCGCCAATCTAAAAGGCGTGAAGTTCCAGCTCGCCCTGAGAGTAGATCTAATAAAGTACAACCTTGATGGTAGCACAGAATTCATCGACGCAGTATTTCGTCATTATCAGGAGGTTCTATTGCAGTCCCACGAAATCAATTCCGCGCTAGACAAGTCTTTTCCTGCGATCCAAGAAAAACTTGAGAAATGAATACATAGAGACTCAGGATGGGTGGTAGACCGAGTAGTTCTGCTTTGGCTCGACATAGCGCGATACCAACCACTACGAGGAGGCTCATACATTTCACTTCCTAAAGAAGTCCAAAACAAGAAGGCTGTAATTAATGTTCAAAATAAGGATGATAACTGCCTAAGATGGGCACTACGATCAGCGCTCTTTCCCGTCGAGATTAATGCTCAAAGACCATCTAAGTATCCTATAGACGACGGCCTAGACTTTACAGGAATCGATGCACCAACACCCATATCACAGATTTGCAGAGTCGAGAAGCAAAACAACCTTGCAATCAATGTCTTCGGCTGGGAGAAAGGTGTGATTGTCTATAGGATTACCAAGCAATGCGGGGACATCCAACGCATCAACCTATTGCTAATAGAGAAATCCGGAAAGTATCACTACGCCCGGATCAAGGATTTGAATCGGCTTCTCTACGATCAGAGCAAGCACCGCGAAAGGAAGCACTTCTGCGAGAGGTGTCTCCACGGATACTGCCGAAAAGATCTACTCGAAAAACACTCCCCAGAATGCAAAGGTATAGGACAAACAGCAGTTAGAGTCGAGATGCCTGAAGAGGGTAATAACAAGCTATCCTTTCAGAACTGGCACAAACAGATGAAGGTTCCTTACATCATTTACGCCGATTTCGAGGCACTGACAACCAAGATCGAAGGACCAGAGCTGGCACCAGAGCTCGATCCAAATAAGAGCAACACCCAGAAAACTCAACTACATGAGGCTTGCGGATTCGGCTACATTGTTGTGAGATGTGATGGCCATACAGAGACTCCAGTCGTCTATAGAGGGCCCAATGCTACAGAAACGTTCCTGGAGGCAATACGACAAGAAGAACAGAAAGTTAAGGCAGCCCTATCTAAATGTAAAGTCCTACGCATGACTCGAGATGACATTATAGCCCACCGCGGTGCAACCATTTGCCACATTTGTCAGAAATCTCTTAATGGGGACTCGGTTCGCGATCACTGTCACATTACTGGAAAGTATCGTGGAGCAGCACACAATGCCTGTAATCTACTCCTGCGGATAGACCCAAAGAAGACCATAATACCAGTAGTCTTCCATAATTTGCGGGGATACGATTCTCATCTCTTAATGCAGTCTATTTCCAAAGTAGAGGGGCAGATAAATTGCATACCCAATAACATGGAAAAGTACATTTCATTCTCACTTGGTAACCTCCGGTTCATTGATAGCGCCCAATTTCTCTTGGGGTCGCTAGACAAATTAGTTTGTAGTACTATAGAGGCAGCGGGCAAATGTAAACGATGCGATAAGGATGAGCTGGTTGTCATTAACGAGGCTTGGGAGCTAGTGGGGACTTGCCCCCAGTGTGGAGAAGAGAGCATAAAGCAACTCGACCCGTCTCGCCTTCCGATAACCGTTTCGCATACACCCCTTAATGCACATCTTCTTGGGCGCAAGGGCGTCTACCCATACGAATACATGGACAGTTGGGAGAGGTTCCAGGATGAGCTACCGCCGCGCGATGCTTTTTATAGCAAGCTTTCTGATGAAGGAATCTCAGATGAGGACTATACTCACGCACAGAAGGTTTGGGCTGCATTCGATTGTCAAACTATGGGAGACTACCACGACCTATATCTTAGAACTGACGTACTTTTACTCGCAGATGTGTTTGAAGGCTTTCGAGCGACATGCATGCAAAATTATGGCTTGGACCCAGCTCGCTATTATACGAGTCCTGGTCTATCGTGGGATGCGTTATTAAAGAAGACAGGTGTAGAGCTTGAGCTGCTCACAGACTACGATATGCATCTTTTCATCGAGAAAGGGATGCGAGGCGGCATTTCGATGGTCATTCGAAGCCATGCAAAGGCCAACAATCCATATGCGGCAGAATACGACCCAATCAAGCCCACTACGTACATACAGTATCTGGATGCGAACAACCTATACGGATGGGCTATGAGCCAAGCATTGCCAACTGGAGGATTCGAGTGGTGTGACGTAGCAAAGCTACAAACCTTGAGTATCCTTGATATCGCGAAAGATGCGGATAAAGGTTATATCCTTGAGGTAGACCTTGAGTATCCTCTAGAACTCCACGACGCTCACAACGCGTATCCACTAGCCCCAGAGCGTATGAAAGTCCAGAAAAAATGGATGTCGGAGTACCAATGTGGACTACTAGGTGAAAGAGCACGTAGTCAACCGACCATCGAAGTTGAAAAGCTTGTGCCAAATTTATTTGACAAAGAACGCTACGTCCTGCACTATAGGAATCTACAATTGTATCTTTCTCTTGGTATGAAATTGAAAAAGGTGCACCGAGCACTCGGATTCGACCAAAGTCCTTGGATGGAGCCATATATACGTATGAATACAGACCTTCGTAAACTGGCTACGAGCAATTTCGAGAAAGACCTCTACAAACTGATGAACAACTCAGTGTTTGGTAAGACAATGGAGAATCTGCGTAAGCGCGTAGATGTTAAGCTGGTGCGTGCAAGAGAGGAGGACAAGCTTCGGCGGCTGATATCGAGTCCAACGTTCGCTAGATCGAATATCTTTGACGATGGCCTCGTAGCCCTACACATGCATGAAAGCAGGCTCGTACTTAACCGCCCAGTTTACGTTGGTATGAGCATCCTAGACCTATCCAAACACCTGATGTACGATTTCTTTTACAACCAACTTCAGCCTCAATATGGTAATAAATGCGAACTGCTCTACACAGACACAGATTCACTGCTGCTTGAGATCCAGACTGAAGACGTCTACGACGACATGGCCAAAAATGCAGACCTATACGATACGAGTGATTACCCAAAAAAACATCCGCTATACGACACTACCAATAAAAAGGTTCTTGGAAAGATGAAGGATGAGTGTGCAGGCGTCGCTATCGTAGAGTACGTTGGACTTCGACCTAAGATGTATTCGATTGTATGCGCAGACACTAAGGAGATTCGCAAGGCTAAAGGAGTACGGAAGTATGTCGTGAAGAAGCACATGCGACACGAGCAGTATAAGGAGTCTCTTTTCGATAGGAAGACCTTCAGACATGGAATGAATATGCTGCGAAGCATTGGACATAAGATCTATGGTCTGCGAGTTAATAAAATCTCCCTTTCACCACTGGACACAAAACGTTGGATTTCTGAAAATGGAATCGATACATTAGCCCATGGGCATAAAGATATATGTTTGTTCCAAAACGAACTAGCTTAGGTTCCCATTCGGAGGTAGTTCGGTATCAAGTGGTACGACTTGTAGCTCTTCACGCACGAATCCACGCGTTGGTCGTTGCGGAGCAACATTCGAACCATGGATGGAATACAAATAATACAGGACTGGCTGACCCGAAGAAACCATACTACGTGAAATGCTATATGTTTTCAAACTCCATATAGGATCGGTAGCGCGCTTTCGTCCACCTTCTAGCTCACCAGGAGCGTATAGATATCGAACACTGACATCGAATGGAAGTCTTTCCTCTTTGAGCCCAACTAGACGTCGAACCCGTGCCGGTTCTGATGGGTTCGATTCGATTTCGTCTTTGGTAATTGCTATGGATGGTTGTTTTCCTGTCAAACAATTCGAATTGACGTTCGTTGCGAAACAGGAAAATCATGTTTTTAGCTATGCATGGTTTGAACCTGGCAAATAAACCCCAGTAAGTAAAAGTTAAGCTACTCCTAGTTTCTGTGGCCAAAGGAAAACTTGTGATTCCTCATTTTCACGCCATCTGAGGACTCTTTTCGCCATGCGATCCTTGGCCCAGCGAAACAGAAGATGGCGGCCGGTGGCTCGTACCAACCATGGAATGCATTAGTGTTAAAACCTCAGCCTTCCAAGAGCATCAGATACGGCTTACTGTGCTTCTTTAAAGTTCCTTTGCCCACATTCGTGAAATGACTGATTGGGAGGTATCTAGGACTTCACATTCGCCTGGATTATAGCTTGGAATAGCTCTGTCGGGTTAGCCTCGTGGCCCTTTGGAGGTAGCATGACTACCTGCACTTCAGCCTGGCGAAAGCGCTCGTGGATTTCCGGATTGTAATGTTGCTTGGATGGGTTCATACATCTCCCAGCTCTACCAATACGAGCCCAAATAAAATAATAATAATAATAATAATAACACATTTATATAGCGCCATATACACCAACTGCCCTATGGCGCTTTACAATTCCTATATATTAAAAACTACTAAAAAGTTAAAATACTAAAAGGTTAAAAACACATTACTAAGAAATATGCAACCATGTGATTAAAAATAACGAGATTTAAAAACAGAAACCGAGTCACTTAGTCTTATTTCTAAAGGAAGATTGTTCCAAAGTTTTGGGGCGGCCACCGAGAACATCCTATCGCCATAACTCTTCAAGCTCGATTTTGGTACTATAAGAAAGTACTGACTACATGACCTAAGATTCCTTCTCGGAGAGTAAATATAAAGAAGATCACTAATGTATGACGGTGCTAGATTATTTAAAGACATAGGTTAAGAGGAGAATCTTAAATATAATACGCTGCTCTATGGGAAGCCAGTGAAGTCCCCGAAGCACAGGCGTAATATGTGCGAACTTAAACGTACGAGTGACAAGACGTGCTGCACAATTTTGGACCGATTGCAGCCTCTGAATGAGATATTTAGGCAGCCCATAGAGCAACGCATTACAATTGTCCAATCTGCAAGTTACGAAAGCATGGACTACTGTTTCTACACAATCATTAGATAGATTATTCCTAATTTTAGTTAACTTTCTAAGGTGGAAATATGCAGATTTACATATCGACATAACGTGTTGTTCAAAAGATAAGCCATCATCAAATACTACACCAATATTCCTTGCTTTAGATGATTGCAAAACATCATCATCGCCTACTGAAATAGAATTCAGGCATGGCCGAGGACGATACGTTGAGCTGATTACAAGAAGCTCAGTTTTGTCTCTATTAAGCTTTAACTTATTTAACAACATCCACTTGTCTATATCGCGAACGCATGCTTCGATTCTAGCAGTATATAACGCTTGGTCTTCGACATCTTGGGAATCGAAAGACAAATACAGTTGTGTGTCATCAGCCGGTAAAAATGAACCCCATACTGTATTGTCTCACGATGTCCCCGAGTGGCGAAGTATAAATAATATATAAAATTGGTCCTAATACGGAACCTGGGGTACTCCGCAGGTCAGTGGACGATTTGTAGACTTTTCGCCCCTAATGGCGACAAATTGATATCTATTACTTAGATATGATTTAAACCAAGCAAGAGCAGAATCTGTTACACCGAAACGGGATGCTAACCTATCGAGCAAGATACCATGATCGACAGTGTCGAAGGCCGCAGATAAATCTAGTAAAAGTAGAATAACACTGCGGTGATTATCAAGCATACTAAGAATGTACTTATTCACCCTCACAAGGGCAGTCTCTGTACTATAAAATTGTTTATATGCCGATTGAAACATTTCATCAATATCATTGTTTACGATATAATCAATTAATTGTAAAGCTACCACTTTTTCAGTGAGCTTGGCCATGAACATTAAATTAGAGAGGGGCCTAAAATTGGCATAGACCTCGAAATCAAGATGTGACTTCTTGAGGAGTGGATTTAAGAGAGCTAACTTAAAATTGTCTGGCATTATAGCCGAATCAATGGAGCTGTTAATAATATCAGTCATGACCTGTAATAAAACAGATAAACATTCCTTAAGAACCAACACAGGAACTGGGTCGAGTGGGCAGGATTTGACTTTAGAGGCAGTAATAATGTCAGATACTTGCTGTAACGATACGTTTTGAAACTTCGTTAGAGTACTGTAGCATGCAGCAGAAACAGTGACAACATCTGAAGTGCTGCTAAAATCAGCATCCAGATTGCTACGCAGAATAATTATTTTCTGACTGAAAAAATCCGCAAAGTTTTCTGCCAAATCCTTATCAGAGCTTGATGTACATCAGATTTGTTATGCAGCAATTTATCAACGGTTTGAAATAAAATTCTTTGATCACAGCATTTACTTTGAATAATGTCAGAGTAAAATTGAACCTTAGCATATCTCACTATATCATTAACGACATCACATTGCGACACATACTTGTGTTTACCACTAACCAGCCCTGAAGATCGCCAACAACGTTCAAGGGCTCTCCGTTTTCTCTTCTCTTCGCCGATTTGTTCATTGTACCATGGAGAGGAAGGACGGACCGTAATGGATCTGTTTTTCGTAGGTGCATGCTTATTCAGCAAAGATTCAAGGGTGTCGTAGTATTGCTTAACCAATGTATGCAGATCGCTAGAAGTGTCTATAATTAAGTCGGACATTTGCAAATCATAGCGAAATTGCACAAAATCAATAGACCGTATTTTACGGAAAATAATTTCCTTCTTCTCTAACAATGGTTTCGCTAATCGAAGATTGACATGCACCGCATGATGATCAGACATTGAAGGATGATGAACGTAACAGTCACTAATGACATCCTCACTAGTTCTTGAGATGACTAGGTCCAGTATATGGCCGCTACGATGAGTAGATTCGACAACCTTTTGACTAAGATCAAAAGACTCTAGAATTTGCATAAATCGACGAGCATCAACATTGTTCGCCCGATCAACTTGAAAATTGAAATCACCGACAATCAGCAGGTAACTAGGAGTCAAAATCAACTGCTCTAGATAGGATCTGAATTCACTTAAGAACATGTTCACATTAAGTCCATTTACCGCAGAGGGTGGCGGACGATAAACAATAACGAGTCTTATATTCTCGCTACAAGACGACTTTAAAATGACGTCGATCACTTCAAAACTCATAAAATTTTGTTTTTTAATCTTAATTTTAAACTGCTTCTTGTGAAAAAGTGCCACTCCACCACCACGGAACGTTATCCTGGGAACCTGATAAAATCTGTAACCCTCCGGGCATACATCACGACAATAGAATTCATCGTCATCCTCAGCCCTAAGCCACGTTTCAGTTATAGCTAAAAGGTCAAAATCATGATCCACAATATACTCATTCAGCAGAAGTGTCTTGTTCCTAAGAGATCTAGCGTTTAGAAGGGCGAACTTCGGATAGCTTTGCTGTAAACAACGTTGTAAAGGCTGTAGAGGAATCATTATCAAATTATTCACATTTACACCAACCGGGCGCACTGAAGTGGAACTTGCAGAAACATTGATTGCTTCGCTTCGATTTGAAACCACAGGCTCAATAATATTACGTCGACCAGCCCGTTTTCCTCTAAAATGAAATATTTCTCCTTTCTTCAAATCATCATAGACAGAATTAGATAAGATAGCAAGAGACGATCGTCGAATCTTGAAAAGTTGACCTCTTGAATAAGTTATTGTCCGTGCAGGGTTCACGACATTCGACTCATGCAAATTCGATTGATTTTCCATACTAATGCTTGGGCTAAGGCTATGAGGCCCAGGATTTAAAGCAACGTCGGAAAACACGGTAATATCTAATGGAGGGTCGTGTCCTGGTATATGAAGTGTCATTAGTCCATGTTTGGTCCATTTCGAGACAGCAAGATGAAATTTAAAATAGCCGCTCGACACTAGCTTGAGCTTAAAGAATCCGCCAAGATTCAGCAACACGTTTTGTCCAAAATCCAGTTTGTAAAGCACTCTAGGAGCAAGGCCAATGCCTTCAGGCCTAGAAATATCCAATTCAACGTTATTCGACTTATTTTGAAGGCGAAAAAGTGACAAGTAAACTATAAAAATACTAAAAACCGAGGAGCTGAAACACCTCGTGGCCGCCATGCTCGCGCCTTCATTAACATAGCTATGGGGTGGAATAGTCACTGGCAGTGGAGGACCTCCAAGATTTGTTGCATGCACTGGCGATTCGATGTTATCAAGCACAAAATGTTTGACCTCACTGTCATTGGCGTTCTTCTCAGAAAGCCATACTTTGCAGTATCCACGAGGGCCAATTGCAGAGTGAAGTGTGAACTTCTGAGGTCGGTATGGTGTTCTGCCATACAGTTGTTCTCATTTTCTACAGCGACCCTTTTTGGGAAGGACGCCAATCAAGATTGGACATTCATCGGCGAAATATAATTCACCAGGAGTACATTTTCCCTCCTCGATCGCGCGGTTCAAGCCTTCTAGATATCCCATCTGCATATCGAGAATTCTCTCAAGGTTGGCTTCACTACAAGACTTATTGGGAACTTTAAAAGTGAACATATCTTCTGTTCTGTGGTATAACTGGCGACGAACAGTTCGGCTACTAATGTCAACCCGGTTCTATTTAGTAGACGGCAAGCGATTGTTTCTGTGTTTGCGTAAGGGTCTCGTTCAACCAAGCGCTCGAGTGTTTTCTCCTCGGGTGAGCATTTCTTTACCTTTCTTTGACTCCCACCAGATCTTTATAGTGGAGTAACATCTCCTGTACTTCTTTTCACACCTCTCCACCGATTGGCGGCATTTCTATCTAAAACTCCGGCGTCCCCCAGTGCAGTTTGCACTTCTCCAGACTCGATTCTCTTTAACACGGCCCGTACGTCTCAATCTCGGAGAGAATGGTTTGCCTCTACTTTCTTGGACACGATTGTTTTTCTTTTTCCGTTCTTTTCGCTTAAAGGAGGGATTATTTAAATCCCCCTTTTTGAAAGGCATATATATTTTAAACTTGAGTCAGTGTAATCGACAGTGTATAGATTTAAACGCTAGAAAGTTGTCATGTACCTTTAAAAATGTATCGAAAAGAATAGGAGATATTGTAGTAGAGTCTACGAATAGCAGTTTCAGCGGTATTGACCCGAACGCCTCACTTCAATGTAATGAAGCGCCATTGAAACCATCATTCTTACACGACACCAACACCCTCCTAAACAAGCACGACTAATTTAGATACACAGTTTGACTAGCGCTTCATTACATTGAAGTGAGGCGTTCGGGTCAATACCGCTGAAACTGCTATTCGTAGACTCAACTACAATCTCTCCTATTGGTGTAATCAAACCTTCTTCCGGTTATGGATTATTCCAGAGCCTGGGGCGATTGGTCACCACTGCCCGAAAAACGCGCGGGCTCTGGGAATGAGATTGGAATGACATGTTTAACCAGATATACTTATGGTACTTACACCTTCTAATTAATATTCAAGGTCCAAAGGGAATCATGGGAGAACGAGGAAAGAAAGGGCGAGCTGGAAAGCGTGGACAGCAAGGTCATACATTAAAGTCTTATTACAATTTTCTTATTGTATAGTAAATTGTTATTTGTCAAAATGACAATAAATGTAGTTCTGCTGGCCGGCTGGCCTGGATCCACCTGTGCACACAGGTGGCACGTTATTTGTTTATATAATTTATCAGGAAACGCACTGGTTCGAAAGAACTACTAGACAATATAATCAAGCTCTAACATAATCGAATAATGTGAGCAATGCATTACCAAAATAGAACTGCAATTGAGCCATAAGCTTCAAGTTCAAGTCCTCGCATTCCTTTACGTAAAAATGCCTGTAGTTCCTCTTATATTTACTTATACATATATTTGTATGTCCTATGTATACGTAATCAATTTAAGAATAAGTCTGAATTAGTATTATTTTGATAGTTAAAGTTTCGCGTCCTAGAACTGCACATATCCTATCCTACCAATACTAATAATAAAGTATTATTGTTAACATAGAGGCGTTCTGTGCTTATACGGAGATATAGGTTTAGAACATAAATAAGTTATTGTTGGCACGGAGTAAAGACAATAATCAATTTAATATGAAGTCTGAATTATAACTATTATAATATAGTTAAAGTGCAGCTAAGGTTTACTTTTTAAACATAACTATCGATTATACATGAAACGAACAGTTGAATAATATAATATTTATTGTTTCGTGTTGCGTCTATGTATATCAGCAGAAACACATAAGGGAATTGGAACGTGTAACGCCCATACTTCGCTCTAGTGCCATGATTATTTAGTGAATAAAATGACCATATATGGAATAAAATAGTCACCGGATTCTGTGTCAATAGTAAACGGTCACGCTATACTATATTTCTGATATCAGTTATACAAGTATATATTTTATGTTAAAAAGCGCAATATAAATACTAAATTATTATTATTATTAATTATTATTATATTTACGATGTCTGGATTGACGTCAGACAATTAGCATATTGGAAATACAAAGCTCTATACCTAATAGACGCAACACTGAAAGCAATTAATATTCTACTATTCTACTATTTTACTTGACATAGAATCGATTTTATAATTAAACAATAAACGTTAGAGGAAGTTTAAAGTGACGCTGTGACTAAATCTGACTATTTCCTCATGGTACATTT
This sequence comes from Actinernus sp. WN-2022, assembly GCA_030867875.1. Lineage (NCBI taxonomy): Eukaryota > Metazoa > Cnidaria > Anthozoa > Actiniaria > Actinernidae > Actinernus > Actinernus sp. WN-2022. The sequence continues at coordinate 73,269 of JAOWCC010000554.1, read as the reverse complement.
TTGTTTACCAAAAGGTCAAACAATGGCGGAAATTTCCAAATTAGTGACAAATATTGCGAAAGGACCAGATTATACTACGCATTTTGCGTAGAGTTTACCATCAAAATCACATCCCGTATCATACTTGTCCAATACTCTGACACATTTATACATATCATTGTTTTGTATTGCATCGTTCTACTATTGTATTCTATTTTTAAACTATTGTTATGTCAATATAATAGAATTGTAATGGCGGACATAAACACTCAAGATTCGGACCTCAAAAATAACACTTCCCGTCATCATATCGAAAAACAGTTTGAAGAGGAAAAAATATAGCACATTTACTTTACAATTATCCAAAAATAGCGCTATATCAAAATTTGATCGTAGAGGCACTTTAATATATCACAACGAACACGTCAAGGCAGTGGAATTAAATCGAGATTCCCTATAGTCATCATGCACACAATTGCCTGCCTATTTTGCAGGACAGGCAGGCAATCCTGGAGGAAAGGGTGCACAGGGCGAGAAGGGAGACATAGGACCAAGAGGCTGTTCAGGAGCGCTAATTGGTGAGTTTACTTGTTGGCATTGTTTTCATTTTATTTTGATCAAATAAGTCGTGCTAGAAACGTTTGTATTTTTATATTTCAACATAGTACTTTTGTGATATTTTAGTTTGACCAAATTAAAGGTTATTAAAGGAAAATAAAAATGTCAAACAACATTTTATCAATTTTATCAAATGGCATGTTATCACATATAGAACGCCCATCGTTTGGAGAACGTGATGTCCAAGCCGTTTCTAAAGCAGGGGATACCGCAAGACTGTCATGCAATGCGTCAGCCAATCCAGCCGCACATATCACGTGGTACCGTGACAATATTCAGCTAATTGGTCAGCGGTACGTGATTGATGAAAGGATCAACACTTCACAAGGTACAGTGTTGATAGAGTAAAATGAAAACTATGGCTGCAAGGTATTAACTGCTTATTAACCTTGCTTGCTCGGTATGTACGGAGAAATATCAGACCGAGGTAATTTCTATACAGACCGAGCCGTTAGGCGAGGTCTTTACAGAAAAGACATAGGTCTGATATTGATCTGTACAGACCGAGCAAGCACGGTTAATATGTGGTTTATTATATGGCCCTTTTAGTTGTATTGTTTATAATGGTTGGTCAATTCCGTTTACCAGTATTTCCATTTCCGGAATTGGGAGCGCGGCGAACGTGCATTTTCCCGCCTTTTTCATTTTAGTCAAGCGAAATGAAAGAGAATTAAAAGAATCAAACAAAAAGATTGTCGACTTGGATGGCTTTATTTTGTTATTTCTGAAGTCAAGAAATGGCCAGGATCAACCTTTGTAATTGTTAATACAAGTTTACGACAATGTTCCAGCTTCTGAAGTGGTTAACGTCTGAGCTGAATATCATATACAGTCAACTCTCTCGTAAGCGGACACCTTCGGGAATTGAAAAAAGTGTCCGTTAGTAGAGCTGTCCGCTTACGAGAATTATTCCCATAAGCGGACACCAAAGAAAAATAGGGTGGATGTCCGCTTACGGGATAGTTAATTAGCGGGAGGAAAGGGCCCTTAAACGCGAGCCAAACAACATCAAGGACGTGAATGCGGTTGCTGTAGTAAGGCCTAATTTAGAAGATTGCAGTCTTGAAACCACAGCCAAGGAACACGCTAACACAGTTACTGGATTAGATGAGATACTTGGTCACATTCCTTTGAGGATGGCTGTATTTGTCACCAAGTTTTTAAAGCGCGGAACAAACAAAGGGAAAGCCATGATAATGGGTAAACGTGTCAACAGAGGAGCTGGGTACGGCCTGGAAATTCCTTGTTAATACTTTTTTTATGGTGATGTTAAAACATATTTACCGTGGCTCAAGTCCAAGCTTGGTTATCTGAGATACAGTGTTCGGTACAGTCAGTGATTGAAAACAGAAACAAGAAGGAAAGTAGCCCATGACGAACGTGGCCATAACGTGACACTACAAATGTTACGTCGGACTCTTGTTGATGTCAAACGAACGGACAGCTTGCTTTCCCGCGGACAAATGGAGATCCCCACTGTTCTGTTGCTCTGTCAAAGGTCATATTTTTGTTGATTTATTGCAACTTAAAGACAAATTTCATTGCCAAGAGTCAATTATTATACATGGGGTGGCCGCTTACGAGAGAGCGTAAACAAAAGAAAAATCCAATTTTCATTTTCAAAAGTGTCCGCGTCCGCTTACGAGAGAGTGTCCGCTTACGGGAATGTGTAAATACAGAGTTTGACTGGGAGGTAAAACGGGGATTTGAAAAGGCGTTCGTAAGTAGAGCTGTCCGCTTACGAGAGTGTCCGTTAGCGGAGAGTTGACTGTAGTTGAAAATGTTCGTCTAGAGTCTTCAAAAATGCTGCTTGATCCGTGCTGGCGAGTGGATTTAACTCACTCTGGATGTAACTGATGAAGTTATAGACCATATGGTGAGCACTGCAGGTACCTGAGCTTCAGTTCATTTCGAGTGACATTTATCTTTGTTGTTTCTCTCACTACATACAGATTCTGGTACTGTGATAGTGGTAGATTTGTAAGTTCCATTTCAAACTATGCATTTATGACAGGTTTAATTTTCACTTCATGATCATCGCTATGACTTTCACTGACTTAACAAACTCTTTGTCCTAACGTTCATGTTGCTCTTTATTTTCATTTGTCTTGGCAAAAAGTTTCGTCGCTTTATTTCCGCAGGGTAATAAAACTCACTCCGATCCGAGAATGTTCGTCATCACTTATCCGTCCATGCCTAGAACTTATCTTTTGTTTTTACTTGCTCCTCGCTCTGTTTTTGTAACTTTTAAATGTTTGTTTTATTTGCAATGCTTTAATTTTGTGGATGCCCATTTGAAACTCGCGTCGTCGGTACATTATCCATTTGTTCGTACACGAAGTTCTCTGCCGGTCCGGAGTATTGACCGTGTATTTACCGTCGTCAAATATGTAAATATATTGACCGGCTATTAACCAATCAGAATTCAGAAAGTGATAGAGCCATATAATAATGACTATTATTGACTCATGTAGCGGGAAAGTAGCGACAAAGTAGAAAGATATCATCCAAATAATATTCTGAGCTATAAAATGTGCAAGGTAGTATAATTTAAAGGGAAACTCCACTAACAAACAATGTTTGCTTTCAAATGTTTGTCATGAATACCTAAATATAGTGCTGTGTTTGTTTCCTGTAAATTGTACTAATTAAAAGGTGTCATTGATGTACCGATATTTTCCTGTCCATGAAAGGCATTTGAATTTCTCGGTCGAATCTTATGACGTCAGAAAACAATAGATATTTTGTTGTGCGACAATAGCAACAACCGTGTGACGTCATAAGATCCAAGATGGCGGAGCCCTGGAAAGGGTAACCGTATCAGTCTAACAATACCATTTACATTACACTGAGCAACTTCACAAATGTATTTCCATTAAAACTCTAATTTAGAAATAGATGGACAGGTATTTTTAATTAGAATGTATGTGTAAATGGTCTCTCAATATATACACAATTCAATATTCTTGGTAGTCCCACCACTATCCGCCTATAAAACACGTATGGTATGAAAAATAAGATATATGTTATTTCGCTCTTTATTCCAGTACACGTGAACAAGCAGGCGTAGTGCTCAAGTAGAGTCCATCATCCCGTAACACTGAGTACCCTGACAATAAGTGAATCGCGTGGTTCAGACACTGGCAAGTACTTGTGTAGGGCACGTAATATCATGGGTGCTCAGGAAGAGAAAATATCTTTATTAGTGAAAGTTTCTACTACAACCAGAGGTGATTGAAACAATAAAATATTTCCCATGTCTTTGTTCTAAGATATAATAAGGAGGTATGCTTTGAGAACACACGAAAAAGGCGAGCAGAGCCAGAGCCAGAACAATTTATAACATTCGCACTAATAATGCTCTTAGTCTTGTATATGCCCGTACTGAACGTTATATAAAGTCGTTTATCATTTTGCTCTTCCAACACACTTTGGAATAGGCTTCTAACTTAGTACGCAGATCTCTCTACAAAAATGAGGGAGGGAAGGAGAGATCTGGTAAAACCCGATTCTACGGTATGCGAAGTTGCGTCGGGTGAGAGTATTTTGTCCTCGGCTTTAGCGGGTATGTCACAGCGAAACCACGTACTTTGATACTTTCTCTTCGCGCGATCGGTTTTAATCAGAATTCGAAAGTTTGCTTATTAGATCTCGGCATGGCTTCGTGAACAATGTTATACAGTCATAAGGAGTTTGAAGAGGCCTGAAGTTATGCTGTAAACCGGCGAAATTTCGCACCTGAATTCAGACTGAAGGCGAAACAGCGAGAGGCTTTGCGATAAATATTCATCAACTCTCGAGATTGTATTGTTATATTGCCCACAGGTTACGCAAGATATCTAGTTTACCAGCTGCTTCCGGACATTTTCGACTATTTAAAGGATCAGTGATAAGAAGTCTGATATTTTTTTGTAATTTCGCCACTTGATCGTTAACTAATCAATCGATGCGAATAGAATCGGGTTTTGCCAAATCTCATGTACGTTCCGTCCCTGATATCGTTAAAAGATCTGGGTACGAGATTAATAGGCTTCCAGAGGAAGTTCGCTGTTCTCCTACCCTTGCTAGTTTTAATTTAAGAGAAATGTTACCAAATGGCACAAATACCAAACCCGTATCCCCTTACATTATACTGGGAATCGTTTTCCAGCTATTTTACATACAAGACTGTACTAAGTCTGGGGAACAGTGCATTGAACCAGGATCGTTTAAAGTGCCTCTGAAACGAAAAAAAATCCTCGTTTTTTTCGAGCTAGAAATATTTACCTGTCAGTAAACTCTTATGAATGATTATTTTTCTTGACCAAAACAAAAAATTTTTTTGGGCTCTCGAATATCGCCCAAAACGGCTTTTAAGACGCCATATTGGCAACACTAATTAAAATTCGTGACGTCATTAGTGGTACTCGCAGGAAACTCGCACACACAAGTGAAATTACAGAGAAGTTCACGAGGTCAATATGGTGAAGTTTTGCGCGGCTGGTGTCCCAAATAACCGGACTTATACAAATAGCAGCGATTTGCCTAACATATCGATGTATATGTTGCCCAAGGATGTAAAAATTAGAAGAGTATGGGTTGCTTTCGTCCGAAAACATCGGCCTGATTTCGAGCCAAATGACAACCTTCGAGCCGTCGACTTGTTGTACAAGACTCTTGCTCTCCGAGATAGCTCCTGTTCCTGAATCGCCAAGCAAGCGGAAAGGTTCTGTACCATCTAGAGACACTGTTATGGCTCAGCCTTGCGACTAGCGTGCCATTCAATGAAGATGAAGCAAGCCAGCGAGAAAGGAGAAAGTAAGTATAGTTTGCCTGTAAATTAAAAACAATACCGCACACGCTGATCAATTCGATTGTTTTTCTTCCAAAATAAACCATTCAGTAATTCGCCTTTGTGATTGTTTCATATTTGAAGCTTCTGAGGGGAATAGGCGTTACTAGAAAGCCCCGGGCAAAGAATAAGACGGCCAGTTCGAACATGTCGGCCATGAGTGCGACTTCAGAGCCGGCCAGACATTCGCGCATTCACATTAGTTTTATTACGAAACCACACAACCAAACAAAAAATATCTCTGAATTCTGAAACTTCACCCTAGCATTCTATGGCTTTATTATCCATATTTATATGAATTCTTTTCGATTAATTTTAGCGACTAGTTTTCGTTTATTTTCCAAAACCTGTCGAATCAAGTGTACTGCTTATCACGTTTGATAGTATCGTATTACATTACAGTAAACAAGTCACGCAATGCAATTAATCTTTTATAGGTAATTTACGTTCATTACAAACACCAAAATAAAAGAGCCACCCACATACAGTAAGTTGCATTTAGTACAAACAAAAGTTGGAAAAAAACTGGCAAAAAAAGAATTTCAAGTAGCAAATTAATATTAACAAAACATTGATAACAATTATCATGTAGCCCTTATCTGGCAAAGGGGGTTTGGAATAGCTTGAATTATTTACAATGGTGAAAATATTGTATGGTGCTTCTCAGTGTTTTAAATGCTCCATTACATTTATTTGGTTGCTAAAAGCATAAAATGCTATTTTTCTAAATTACTGAATGTTTCTTGTTTTGAATTCTATAAGAATGTTATTTGCAATATTACTCTTATCTGCAAATATCAATATGATAGTTGTGAATGTTTTAATTATATATCTCCATCTTAAATGCTTCTCAGGATATGTAGATTGCTGTTCTCAGTGCTAGTGGCTAAAATGAAAGAAGTATTCAAAACTTGCACAACAGTCAGGCAGAGCCCCTCAACACAGTGTTTGAAGGGAAAAGAAAAAAAAAATGAAGCAGCCTCAGCCTATGAAAAGAGGAAACAAAAGGAACCAGAACTGTATCCAACATGTGAGTAATGGGATAGAAAAAATAGTGACAATCAATTAAGTTTTTTTATTGAAACAATAATTGTATTGTCACTATAGTTACAATAATCTGTAGTTTTCAATAAATGCTTCATTAGAAAATTATGTTGAGTGTTTAAAGATTAATTTTCCACGTAATGACATTTAAAAATAGTCTAATCATCACTCATACCTATAGTTTTTTGCCTGCTTTGTTAAAAATGGATTGGACAGAAATTTATCCTATTCTGGATGTACTTTATTTCTTTGAATAATCACCTTTGTTTAATAATCAATCCTTTTTTGTAACAGTAACAATAATTAATAGAAATAATTTAATAATAACACCATAAACATAATTATTTTACAGCTGAAGAACAGGACTCTCTACAGGCTTCAGGGTCTTCTCAAATAAAAGTCTACTACTGGGTCAGGGACCAGATCAACAAGGGCTCCAACATGTAATTAAGAAATGAGGACAGCGAAAGAGGAGCCATCCTCGCAGCCATTGCCCTATCGAAACAGATGCCTAAATATGTATTGTACTCAATGTCATCCATTGGAAGCTTCAAAGCACCAAAACATATTTTCTAGAAGACATTTAGTTTCTGGCATCAATATGTAAAATTCAGTTAATATCCATAACCCAAATGGTATTCATAAAAGTTTCAGGAGAATAAGAATTTTAACTGGTCAGTAGTACTCCTGAAATTGTAACTTTTCGGAGAAGAGGGGTTCAAATAACTGTCTATATATATTTTAACTTACGGTAGCAATTTAGAAATAGTGTTATTTGTATTTTATAGATGAAAATCCTGATGAATCCACTGTGTCAAAATAAAGTTAGTTACTTGGTATATATCAAATGATACCAGAACAAATTTAATTGCAGTACACCTCACAACACTTACCAAATCATGCAAAACACTTAGTGGTGACTGAATGAATTTGAGCCAGATTTTCTTTTCATACTGAAAATGTAAAATGGAATAAAAAAAATCATGGAATGAAATTTTCCATGCTTGAATGATTTCACAAACCCTGTGAAATAAGCATCTGATACTAATATTATTAGAATAACTCAACTGCCTACTATGGGTAAACTTGCATTTTCATTGGTTCAAAACTAACAAACCTAGATGTTGAAAGGGGGTTGTGTTATTCTGACACGTGCAGATAGAAGGCTAACTCTTAATTGCTTTCTATTGGGCTAGTGCCCCTTGTCAATTGCATGTTTCTGCTGATAGAAAGCTTGTGCTTTGTCTTCTCCCTGTATAACAGAAATGCAAGAAAATAATGCAATTATTGCTTGAAATAGTGACTTAACTGCTAGTATTTTGCATTTCACAGCTTTTGTGAAATCAGAGTAACACCCCTTACTCTTTGAACTACAAGTGTAGCTGCAAATTTACAACAAACTATAGTACATGTAGATATTTTTAAAAGTATCAATTGGCTTCGAAATTTGCTTGGAAATTGACTTTAATAGAGCAGCAGAACTGGAATTGTACTGATTGACTGTATGTTTATTTCTCTTACTGGGTGTGATTATTTATCAGGGAGAACATTCCATTGTTTACAGAAATAAATACAACTGTAGAATAGACACTGTTCATGCAATTCTTTCTACGGCAGATATATATTTAGTATGGCTGGTTGGCCATTTTCTTCTGATGTGGTCATTCATACAGGCTGGTAGAGGTTGACTGTTGTCTCAACCCATAAAGCTAAAGATCCATCACAAGCCACCTGTATTCAACAGCTCTGAAGAACCTAAAATCAACAATTAAACAAGGCTGAGTACAATTTGATCATAACTGGCATACAGTGGCTTTTCACCTATATAAGGATTGATCTATATTTTATAACTGACCTATAGTACCTATGATATATATATATACATTAAAATAATAACAAAAGCAAAATAAAAAAAAGGAAATGGCACCGGAAATAAGTAAGAGTAGTCCATTAAAAAAATATTTTCAGCTGCTAGATGTGGGGGCATATTTTCTGACTTGCTACTTGATTTTTATTTTCTAGCAAAAAGGTAATATGCTATGACTGCAACCCCCTCGGCCAGGTCCTAAACTGGCTGCACTAGGAAAATTCCAAAACATGAGATTTAAAAAATTCCTAATTTGACATCAAGAGCACTTTTCCAAAAATACACAATGTCTTTCAAAAAGACTAAGAGCAATAGTGAAAGAACTCCACTCCCAATCTGAGAGATTACAGAATACCCTGCCACTTGGTCATTAATAATGCATTTTCTCAAATTCTCATACAAACCTTCTAACAACCAACATATATAACCCTGAAATAAAATAAAAAACCATCCTACCCATTTTCAACCCCATATCATTCAATGAGTCTAAATACACCTGAGCTCGGCTTAGTAAGCCAGTTACAGTAAGGGCTTTCAAGTGATCTTTCGAAGTGGCGTCTAGCCGTATTTGGGATTTATCTCACTTTCAGACCCAAAGAAAAATGTTTTTTTTTTTGCCTTTTGGCAATAAGCTGAAGCTGACTGCTTAGTCGACCGATGTACAAGTGGGGCTAGATTATAGAATACCCCGCCACTTCGAAAGATCGCTTGTGAGAGAAATAAAATGGCGAATTCGCAATAACAACAGCCGAGTACTTTAATGAAATATCGGGAGTAAGGGGCAACCCTAAAACACGGAAGGACGGAATGGCGGAATGGCGGAATGACAGAATGACGGAATGGTGGAACGGTGGAACGGTGGAACGGTGGAACGGTGGAACGGTGGAATGACGGATCGGCGGAATGATGGAATGGCCCAAAAAATCCTCAAAAATTCTGTTTTCCCCTTTTTTTCTCAAGCGAGAGCCTGAAAACAACGAACTATTTTAGGTCCCAGCCGTTCGCTTGTCAAAGTTGGCACTTTGACAAGTTGGCATCCGCAAGAGGCATGGGCAAAGGTCAGTTTTACCCCCGCTTAGAAGTAACTGTTGAAAATAGGGAGGCGATGGATGAAACCCATATCAGGCATGAATTTGGAGTATGAACTAGGTTGATTGTTCTTTCGCGTTACCTTCAACAAATAGCAGATTTTGTTTTTTAATTATCTGTACCACAACTGAGATATAGTAGAATAACGAAACTGCATATGGACAAACTCGTGTGATGGTTGGTTCAAACATCAGTACTAATTTGAGTGCAGCGTGCAGTTTAAAAATACTATTCTTCCGCAGACAGCAGTTTCGCACGTAGTGAATAGGCATTGCTTACTGGCGTTTGTCATGGTTTTATTCCCAAAATCATTATATTGAAGTGCAGTTGTGTTATTCGAAAGCAAATAGAAGGCTTACTCTCCGGTTCTTTCTATCATCTTATTTCAGTAATCTTATCATATAACGTCCACCTATATGCATGGGAAGCTTGATTTTGCCTTCTATAAATACTGTTTTCAAGTGAACGTTAAAAAAGCTTGAGTTTGCCGTTGAGCTGTCAAACAGAAGGGTTGAGTTTGACTTTTTTCTGTAAATTATTTTAATAAGCGTCACACGGCTAATTGTCATTGAGAGCACAGGAAATAAGAAAAGATACGCGTTTTGTTTTTGTTTTTACAACAAATGTTGCGAAAAACATCATTAAAGACAGTTACCTGTAACAGAGCACAATACGCGTTGATGATGCATGGATTATACATACATTGATATATACAGTCGTCCACCAAAATGTTGTCCAGTTTGATATACTGATATAAATTTCACGTGATTGTAGAAAACCAGCTACGCTTTCAATACATTTTTGAGATCTTAAACATGTAATGGTAATTAATAAAGGATAAAGAGGTCAATAGACCGCATTGTGGGTCTTATGGGTGATGTAGCGATGTGAGCGCTCGCCTCTCGCCGCTGTGGCCCGAGTTCGAATCCGGGACTTGGTGTTACATGTGAGTTGAGTTTATTTGTTGTGTTGTTCTCTCCCTTGCCACGAGAGTTTCCTCCGAGCGCTAACTTTGACAAGCGTTTAGTTACTTCATTCTTACTAATATTCGCGAGTACTTAAATTCGCGATTTTCGCGTTTTTGAAAAGAATCGCGAAAATTTATACTCGCGAGAAAAAAGAGCGCGCGAAAATAAAACATGGGCTCCTGATACCATATTATATAACAAAACACGATGACATGTAATCACAATGACGAATTGCTATTCTATGGAAGCTAAGATCAAAGTCCTTTACAGTTCTCACGTGCGTCATTTACCCGCCAAAACCACAGGCAGCCCAAGATCCCAGACCCCACCGAAAAGCTAATTAAGAAAAAATAAAATTTTATCATATCCCGGAGTATCTTTTCCTATATGACCATTGGAAGAAAACTTCTCCAAAATAAATTTATGACAGCTGTTGAGAATATCAATTTCACGTGGTTTGAACCCAGGGTTTTATAGCAACGTTCACGCCTTTTAATAACAGCAATCAGAATCCATATATATATATATGATAGAAAATTGAAATCGCTATAGTTGCAGTGCAAATCTAGGCAATATGGAAACACTGAAACTGACGAGCAATGCATGTAGCTTGCCGGACTACTAGATATAATGGGGATATTACATGTAGACGAGACAGTAAGGTCAGTATTAAGTAAACAACAAACTGATAAGGAGATTATAATCCCATTTGCTGGGAGACTTAAGACGTTCATGTGCCAACTTTGACAAGCGAACGGCTGGGACCTAAAATAGTTCGTTGTTTTCAGGCTCTCGCTTGACAAAAAAAGGGGGGAAACAGAATTTTTGAGGATTTTTTGGGCCATTCCGTCATTCCGCCGTTCCGTCATTCCACCGTTCCGTCATTCCGTCGTTCCGTCATTCCGTCGTTCCGTCATTCCACCGTTCCGTCATTCCACCGTTCCGTCATTCCACCGTTCCGTCATTCCGCCGTTCCGTCATTCCGTGTTTTAGGGTTGCCCGGAGTAAGCGCGTCGACAGAACCACTGCATGTTCTTCGGCGAAGCCCGATGCAATATACCTTTTTAATACTCACCACTCTGTTATTGGTGTCTCTCCTTCGAACCTGGCTTCCAACATGTCGGGAGTTAACCCGTCCTGATCTTCTGCTTCATATAAATGTCGACTGCTCTCCTCAGTAGATCCTCTTACTCTTAGGCTCTAGTTCGTTTACGAACCAGACTCCAGAGCCAGAGGAGACGGCTGAAATTCAGGCTAATCTTAATACGGCTTTATCACCCCTCCATCTACTTCTTCTCGATCTTCTTCTTCCTTTTCCGACTCACTGTTGGAAGTCTCCGACAGATTAATACCATTACTTTGTCCCGAATTTTCTTCTCTGATATTCAGACATTTGCAAAGCTTTCATAAACGCGAGTACAACTAATGACGTCACACCTAATCTCTTATGCGAAATACCGCTGTCCGCACGCAGACTCGGAATATACAAAATCTGTCGCCACAAACGGGGCTTTTTCAAAATGCTTAAACTACGAGTTGTGGGGGGTTACGAAAGATCGAATGCACATTTTACGACGCTTAGATAATTGATAAAGGTTTTGGAAAGAAAAAAAGTATGGGTATTTTTTCGTTTCAGTGGCACTTTAAACATCGGCTTAGAACTCCCAACTGAAGAATCGGTAAAGGTAAGATATTCCGTGTATAAGGTAGTAAGTTTTTGAACTTGCAAAGGAGCAAAAAATGACTGCACTCAAATCCAATATGGCCGATCTAGAAGTTGATGCCTACTTTTCTGAGCCCACCTACCCAGAATGCAGTGTGATCCAACCGGAAGTCCGGAACTCCTGATGCATCAGTATAGTCCTACAGTATTTATAGTTCTCAGACCACCATTTTGAAAGGCAACCAAGCCCTTTCTGATATCAAGGCTGGAATTGAGACAGCTTAGTTATAGCATTGTATCTAGTTAGCATGATAATCAAAAGCTATCCATATTTATAGAAAGAGGGGAGCCGGGGTGGCGCAGTGGTTAAGCGCTTCGCCTCTCACCTCTGTGGCCCAGGTTCGATTCCCGGACGGGGCGCCATATGTGAGTTGAGTTTGTTGGTATCTCGCCCTTTCTCCGAGGGTTTTTCTCCTGGTTCTCCGGTTTTCCTCCCTCCGCAAAAACCAACACGCTAAATTCCAATTTGATCTGTGGATTAGCCGGGACCTGGCTTTGATCAGCCCCATGGTTGTTTCAGGTCTCGTTAGAAATTCAGATATTTCCAATTAAAATATTTCCATGAAAAATACTGCAAGCATTTCCTCCATCTACAGCTCAGGGTCCTCCCCCTTGGGGAAGCCGATGACAAGTGCATAACTGGGTATATATGCCAGAACACACTTACTTTCATTTCTGAACCCATATTTCAAATGTCTTGATAACATTCAACCACTGAGGACCAGCAGGAGAGACTTCTATTTGGAGCATGTATACTTTAAGTTGTTATTCAAAATCTTTTTCACAAATTGTGTTTAACATTTCATCGAATTTACAAAATGCTATACAATGTAGTCTGACCATCACTGGGGCAAGGACAATTACCTCATTTCAAGAAAACTATTTTTATCTACACAAACCTCCGGCTTTACTTGTTGTATGAAGTATAGACAAATAAGACAATGGCAATTATACAAAATAATGGTAGAGCAATACCAGTACAATATAAATCCACTTTGCACTCAGCTTGAATAAATCCGGAATCAATGGCAGGCACATATCATCTGGTTTTTCAAATTACCGTATACGTAACTTTAAAGTCCTCAGCAATCCTCAACACAGCACACTGAAGTCCTTTCGCCTTAAGTTTAGAAATGTGTCCTCGATAATTGCGTTCAGGGGAGATACAACGACTACGATTGAGTTGGATGATCCTTGAACTTGAAGTGCATCAAACACAAACGGTAAACTTTGGTCAATAAACGACTTACCATAACCGGTCTGAAGGACACAGAATCAGTCCTTACTCTAAGCTAATTACACGAATAGCTTCCAACTGCTTACTTTTTAAAGAAAACTGTATTTAGCTTTGTAAGTGCAAACTGAATCCGCCATTACTGAGAATGCTAAGAGCATGCGCAGTGTCAATGTCCTAGAATCTAGAACATCCGGTTTCGTGTCTTACCAGAGCAACGCATTCTCCCCGTTGAATTAACAATTATCCTTAAATAGCAAACACGCTTGAAATAATGATAATAGTTAATCCTACGACAAATCCTAACCCGAACCACAAACCAAACCCTAACCATCGGACGAGTTCACGGGTAAACGACGGGTTCTCACTCACCTATAGCTAGGGTTCACAGGTTAACAAGAAGAGAAGGTAAAGATAGGAAAAATATTTTTTGCGCGCTCCTACTCGGACTCGGGCTCGTAACCCTTTGCGTGTACTGCAAGTGTAGTGCAGACGTCATGACGACTACACTAAGCCGGTCTACCGCCGTTCGGAATGTAACAAATGTTTATCTTTATCCTTGACTGGTTTTAAGAATGTCATTAGGATTAACGATTATCATTATTTCAAGCGTGCTTTCCATTTAAGGATAGTTGTTAATTTAACGGGGAGGGTGTGTTGACCAGAGTCTCCGATTATTCAGTTAGTTGAGGAGGCACTGGGAACGAGAATGGAATAGTGGGAGTTAAAGGGGCATGGTCATCGGTTTATACGCATGCGCAGTAGAGACGAGATAGTTGAGTTTTCCGTGGGCCACGTGAAATTCAACTTATCCGCCATCAATGCGAGCGTGGTATAATCTGGTCCAATTTAAGAGCTTGTGTGGGCCATCAGTCCTCCAAACTTCGTACAGTATTTTAGATGTATATATTTATTAGTTCTATAGCCTTTTGTGTTTGATTTGCGAAAATGAGCTAGAAAATTTCGAAAAAAACACGAAGTCAGCGTGGCGTGAACTAACGGTATGTTTGTACTAGTTCGATTTATTGGATGTCATGCACTTGAAAACAATTTGTATCACTTCAAATGAATGTCGATTGTTCACATGGCTATCCTGTGTGAGCTGCTGTAGTCATTTGGAAGCAGAAATGTTTGAACGGGGCATTTCGTACACTTTTGCAAGCATAGTGTAGCGCGCTGTTTACTCGTAATGCAGTCTGTGAATTAATAACGAGCTTGTTTGTACTAGTTCGATCTATCAGTTTTCAACTCCAAAACAATTTCGATACCTTCAAGCGAATTTCGATTGCTCAGAAGACTATCCTGTGTGAGCTGCTGTGGTTATTAATTTGGGAATCAGGAAATTTTTAAAAGGGAGTTTGCCTACAGTTTTGGAAGCATACTGTAGCGCGCTTGATCATAGAATGTTTATTTGCAACGGAAGTCTGTTTATAACTAACGAGCTTGTATGTACTAGTTCGATCTATCGGTTTTTATGGACTCCAAAACAATTTTGATAGCTTCAAATGAATGTAGATTGCTACAGAAGACTCTTGTGTGAACTGCTGTGGTTATTTGGACTTCAGGGAATTTTTAAACGGGAGTTTTCCTACAGTTTTGGGCATTGTGTAGTGCTTGACACTACAATGTTTACTTGTGAAGAAAATCCTTTGAGCTTTAAATACTAGCGTGTTTGCACTAGTTCAAACTATCGGCTTTTATGGACTGGAAACTTATTTTACAGCTTCATATGTATGTCGGTTGATCAGAAGACTATGCTCTTTGTGTTCCTGTGGTTTGTTTGGCATCAGAAAGTATTTTTAATGTACTTTTTGTTCGATTTTCGTGCAGTGTTTGGACATAATTCGCCGATATCAGATTTTATGCAAAATTATCCAAATCAAGCATGTTCAACATTCTAAGAACAGAACTATTTGTCCAAATGTTATCATATCCAACTCAACTTCTTCCTCCATCGACCCTGAAGCCATTGTTACAACGTGGTTCCCTAATACAGGGCCGTCAGCCTTCAAAATGCTGCTACAAATCCTCCCCTTCTCACGTACGCTCGCTCAACCGGGAATATTTTGATATGCTAATTAGTACTTTCTGCACGCCTACTGCGCATGACTACCAGGTGGCCATGCCCTTTAATGTACCGATCAATTCGAAACATCAACGTCACCCCTCCGGGCAACCCCCGGTCATTTGAATTTTTGGAGTTTGGATTGTTCAAATTCCCGTCCCCCGGGCCAAAAATGTTGTTCAAATGCCCTACCCCATCGTCGTATTAGGCGATCAAATGCCCCTACCCCCGGGACTTAGTATTAGTTGTGACACCGCAAGTCTCATGAATAAAATGGGGGTGAATAAATTATATTTTGTCTGGGGCTCATGAATAAAATGCGGCGCTCTCATGAATAAAATGGGGGTGAATAAATTATCTATTGTCTGGAAATTGAAGTGGAATCTCATTAAATGAAGTGGACTACATTATCTATTGTTCCTTTGGATGAGGTCATCGATCTATTCGGGCATGTTTGGGGAAAGCCTATTGTTTGGGGTCGTCTCTAAAACCAGGAGCGATCGACCCTGAATCCATTCGAAATTGAACTTTGAACAAGATGGTAGGATCTCGAGGCATTCATGGAGGAAGATAAGTTGTACGCTGTAGCCTATACACCTGTTGGGGATAGATTTGGAGAACTAATTGAGTACGGAAAGAGAGCATCAAACAAGTCTGGCATAAGCATTCCCCGACATCTGTGTGATTTTTTATCAAGGGAAAATATTTTCACTGAAAACTACCAAGCATTTGCTGAATTGTACAAAGAACAAAAGATTAAAGGGAAGTTAAGGGAGTACTATTGGTCTGAGAAGAAGGAAGACACTTTCCTTACCTGTGATTCTTCACTAGACTTTTATTACTTACCCAAGCATTATTGAAGGGAGATTTTACAACAAGAACACAACCGGAGACGGATTCGAAAAGATTAAAGTCTTTGACGAGTTCCCTAACGTGTGCAGAATCATTAAGAGTATATTAATAGACTTGACCACATCCAACGTTATATGCGGCTATTGATCCCGAAGGACCAACCCGTTTCCGTAAAACTATTCCAACATTTAGACCTTTTCCCTAAGTATGGACACCATTTCCAGGAACTGCAGCAGGAGTTTGAGACAATGCAGAATGGTAGAGAGGGAAAGAAAACGTCCTAAACTGTATGGTGTAGCTTCCTGTGATCACTTGGTTCAATGCTTAACTCCATGGGGAGAGCGCATGATGCGACTTCGCGGTGTAGATGTTTCTACGTGGGATACAAATATAGAAACTATCCTTAAAGGGAAGTGGAGCGATCGATCCTACAAACCTGATGCTGAGCCAGAGTTAGCTACATTCATGCGCGGATGGAAGACTGATGAATATCAAGTACTGGCAGATCTCTTCTTAGAGTGTGTATCTAAGGGAAACCTGAAATATGAACGATACCAGCGGAACACTAGCTATGGGGAAAGAATAGAGCTTGAAGAGAAGAGTCATGTACTCTTACCTCGTGACTCTGGATTGCATTTTTCTTATTTACCGTATGATCTAGTAGAGGGAGGTTTCTACGAGGTGTTCAGAAATCACTTTCAACTTTGCTTAGATTATTTAAAAGTTGACTGTTTTTTTTACGAGATGTTAAAATTAATGTCGGCAGTTCTGAACGATCCAAATACTGAGGATCGGGAAAAGATCCATCACCTTTGTGTATTACTTCCTAAAGGAAAGATAGATGCAAAAACTGTGTGCAAGGCAAAGATGTTTGATGAACTAGATAGTTTCCCTGTCTATGGCAAAGAACTTAGGGGATTGCGGGATGCATCACTTACGATTGAAAAGCAAGTAAGCCATATGATTTTGTAAATACCTGTAAGTACCTTGTAAGATGAAATAAATTATTGGTGAAAGAACGTGTCTTTGGATTGTCCCTTTTGACCCTCGAAATTCGATAAAATTAGTTTTATATTGGTCTTGAATGGGTTCACAGGAGTCAACGCATTTGTAAAAATTTCCCGGTGCCGAAATGTGTATCAAACATTTAGCGAAACTTTCCAATCACGAAACTTTCCAAGCAATTGAAAAAATGTAATTTAAAAAATTCCCTCGCAATACATGAAACCCTTTGTAGCGTAAATATATTTTGAACAAACTACTCATGAGAGACACTAAAATGTTTTTTATTATTATTCTGCTTTACAGTAAAATGACCATCTATCAATTCTTCATTCCAAATAATTATTGCTGCGGTCGCTCTTCCTTTTCAGCTGAACAGTAGAATCTCTACAGAACCCCTACAATGTCTTTATTATTTTCCTTACAGCTATTACCTCCGCTATCACTCGTAACGTAATTCTGAATTCCGAATATTTATAAAACTTTACAGTAAATCCACTATGACTCATTAGAGAAATGTTGCTATTGTCCTTAGGGATTAGCGATAACTGAACGGCCATCAGTACAGTTTGATAGAAACAATAGTCCTATTGTTTTGAGGAAAACTCTTGAGATGCAAATTATTCTCTAAAACTGAACTACAATTACCATACAAATATAAACAAACCACCAGATATATTTAACAAAGTTTATTCAATCGCAAAAACACCAATTTACAGTTCTTTTTCCTTATAGTCGTGGAGTTGATAACTTTCTTATTTCTCAGTTCTTGGGTTCATATAATGTACCGTGTTGCAAGATTACACTGATTTATGTTTCATAGATTTTTTTTCTTGTTGACAAATGCTAAAAAAAAAAAATTGGCGTAGTCACTACGTTTAACAAATGTCGATTAGCTGATTTAGCTAAGGTCTCTCAGTTAGACCAGCATTATAAGCAGGATTCCTAACCAACATATTTTCCATACAATCATTAGCGCGGTTATTGTAAACAACAGGGAGCTTCCGATCTGCAAGTAATCAGTTGTCCAAACTATAGCAAACTACTTTTTATATCCGTCTAAAAGCCTCTGGTATCCAGGGTAGGGCTCCGTGTGCAGTTACAGCCTTTGACACCACATTGTTTACTACAAAACCACTTTTGGAGTATACATACTCCCCTAGCTTTGCAAATGAGTAAGCGTCGCTGCTCATCGACGGCTTCCCTTCGACACTGAGCTACAAGTTCAATTGCAATGTGCGAGTCTTTGTAATTCCCTCATAACGTTACCGTGGTTTACGTTTTGTGACTCTCGCATCTGTAATATTGATGCTCAGACCAACATCAATAATGACTAGAGCATATTTCCAATTCCTGTTTGCCAAAACGTTGTTTCCTTTCAACTCGCAAAGTAAATATCCATGAGATTTAACGTAGCAAAGGTGAAATTTTAAAGAAATTCAATAAAATATTACTTGCACAACCACCAGTTTAAAAAAAAAATCTATATTGATCTTCTCGTAAGTCACATGGAGGTCGTACGGACGGCTGATGATAAAATAGGACAATTTTATCATGATTTCCATGTGATTTTGACCCGGCGTGTCTATTCGAACTCAATCAAACCAAAATGCAATCGAACTCAATCGAACCCTTATCGTTCGATGGAGTTCGATTAATCTTGTAATCGAACGTAATCGAACACCTACCTTTTGGGTGAGTTCGATTACCGAACTCAATGGAACGATGAATCACTAACTAGTCAGTTCGATTAAGTTCGATTCGATTCAATTGTTGAACAAACAAAACGAAATGGCGGGCTTTGATAAACATAATGGGATCCAACATAATAGACTTTGAATTAGTACAAAAGCAATAATCAGTTTTAGAAGAATTGCCGGCTGACCAACTTATATTTGCTTCATCCAATTCCCAGAACAGAGGCACAAATAAACATTCAGAGTTCGATTAGGTTCGATGGAAATGAACTGAGTTCGATTAAGTTCGATTACCCGATTTTTGGGTGAGTTCGATTACGTTCGATTACAAGATTAATCGAACTCCATCGAACGATTAGGGTTCGATTGTGTTCGATTACCGAAAGTTCGATTAGACACGCCGGGTTTTGAGGCGCTTAAATTGGAGCCTGTCACCGGAAGTACCGATGAAAACGCCCCCAAAGACTTCTAGAAATGAATCGCTTGATTATCCCCGGACAGATAATATGGCCTGTTACTCGATTACTTTAGATGTCCAGCAAATTATTAGATTCACAACTCTCCGGGTTTGGTTCTGTTCTTAATAGTTTGTGACAAGTGTCAGTACGTGTCCTGTTATCTAATAGGTAATTCCGTTTACCTAAACAAACTGTGTATTTAATATATTCGCATACCAGTTCGTACCGTCACCACTTAATAAAACCACAAATGGAAGTACAGCGGAACTTCGTTCTAAAATAAAGAAATGTGGGTAAAATATAACAGACTTCCTTTAATAACTTCCATTTCGTTCGCTGTTTATTAATATGAGAAAATACTAAAACCCAACGTTCAAAAGTAATTGATGCTGAAAATCAATATACCTTGACACAGCTAACATAAATGTTGAGGGGCTATCAAAGGGCCCAAAAATAAGAAAAGAATAAGACCCCGTCCACACGTATCCGTTTTCGTATCGTTTTTGAATTGTTCCCGTCCTCAAGGGAATAGAAAACAATGGTCTAATTACATGAAACAATATGAAAACGCTACGAAAACGGATTCCTCTTTTTCGCCCGTTAACCAGGTTATAAACAAGTCTGTGACGCCGCGATTTTGTAAATTGTCCCGTGTCGAAAGTATGCAAATAATTATTCAATTTGCGTGTGATGCTGTAATGAACTCCTTGACTTTTCGTTTACTCGGTATAGATACCAAAACATAGCACCCGTTTGAAAAGTTAAGACCATCCCGATATTTGTTTCTCTTTACCATCGCCCGATCCATTTTTGGAAAAGCAAAATGCAAAAAAGGTTGAAGACCGACTCAATATTTTTGAAAAATTGAAGAATTTTTTTTTCTAATCTACACTTCTTTTCCGAGCTCTCTAGGTTATAGTTTCTTGCCTTTCTCATGCAAATTGTCAATCCACAACTGGTAGAGGAAAAATGAGTCGAGGTTTACATAAAAACAATTACGCGAGTCTCCAAGCCGACTTAGTTCCAGACCCCCTAACGTTTTTTTTACCGACCGACCGACCCACCAGGTATTCGCACAAGGCCTACGTACCCAAGCAGTAAGACATATTTTAATATTACAATACATGTGACAATAATAACCTAAGCCCACCCTCATCCCAAACTACATGTATTCGCACAAGGTCTGCCCAAGCAGTAAGAGATATTTTAATATTTACAATGCATGTGACAATAATAACCTAAGCCCACCCTCATCCCAAACTACATGTATTCGCACAAGGTCTGCCCAAGCAGTAAGACATATTTTAATATTACAATACATGTGACAATAATAACCTAAGCACACCCCCATCCCAAACTACAGGTATTCGCACAAGGCCTGCCCAAGCAAAAACCAACCAATAAAATTCCAATTCGATTCTGGAGTTCGTCGGAATACTTAAATATAAGCCGCTGACTTGGGAGACCCGGTAACGGCTTCCTGTATCTTCGACGTAAAATAAACCATTTATGATTTATTATTAAGCAGTAAGAAATATTTTAATATTTACAGTAATATGTGACAATAATAACCTAAGCCCACCCCCCATCTCAAACTGCAGGTATTCGCACAGGGCCTACCCAAGCAGTAAGAGATATTTCAATATTTACAATAATAATATGTGACAATAATAACCTAAGCCCACCCCCATCCCAAACTGCAGGTATTCGCACAACGCCTACCCAAGCAGCAAAGAGATACATGTATTTCAATATTTACAATAATATGTGACAACAATAACCCAAGACCCAAGCCCACCCCCCATCCCAAAATGCAGGCCTACCCAAGCCGTAAGAGATATTGCAATAGTTTACAATAGTATGTGACAATAATAACCTAAACCTGTAAGTATTCGCACAAGGCCTACCCAAGCAGTAAGAGATATTTCAATATTTACAGTAATATGTGACAATAATAACCTAAGCCCACCCCCATCCCAAACTGCAGATATTCGCACAAGGAAATTAAAACACCGACGGCTTACCGCACTCCTACCAAGATGGATTAGGTTCAGCGAAGTTTGTCAGCCGTCATCGAGAAGTCTTGAAGCCAGCTTCTCAAACTCATTAATAATTTATAACATAATCAGCCAACTAGGATCTCGTATTAGGTCATGTCATAAAACTGTTCTTAATCTGCATATTCATGAACCAGTCAAACAAACTCCAACATGAATCAATACTTCACCCTTCTTGTTCGCTGCCATTCTTCAAAGAGACTATCCGCCCACTTGTTTTTATATCGAGTACAGTTCGGTACTGACTTTTCTTCACAAAGTACAGTTCCTCCTCCTCTGCTGTTTTGGGACAGCGAAACCTTCCCTCCGCCATGGCAAACACAAATATGTAAATTCTACTAGCATGCAGTGATTTGTAAATAAAAATGTTGGTTTCATTAAAAACAGCAAATACGTTCTAATGATTTATGAATGCAGGTATTGTATTTGTGTGAGAAGTTATTTCTCAAACTCGAGCTTTGTTGTTCATCAGGGATCCCAAACACCTCGAAACAATCAAATCATTGCTCTCGGTATAAACAACGCGCTCTCGTTTGAGAAATATAACTTGAAATACAGCAGGACCCGGGCAGTCAAATTGTGACGTTGCTTCCTGACCGCGGGCTAGGTTGCGAAGCGTTTCCGGTCCATGTTCATTTATGAATTTGATTAGGTCGCAAAACGTGTTAGAATAAAAAAAAACGAATTGTTTTGTAAGTCGCTTTGCCGCAAAACTCCAGCCATTATTCCAAATGCTGTTCCAACCTAGGCTAGCTACATGTAGGTGGTAAAATTTGTGGCTGGTTGGCTTCTTCGTTCCATCCTCAAACCAGGCAGGCGAAGGCGGGAAACCATTTTCCCGCCTGAGTTCTAATCATTTCACTTTTACCTACATCGCCTAGTAAACACTTGAAAATGGAGTTCTGAGAAAACCTGCTCGGTTGGGAGTTGCAAATCTTTTGAGAGAGGGCATACCAGGTTTTCGTAGAATCTAGGCATGGCAAAAAGACACGGAGCAAGCCCTCATGTTCGCGCCAAATGAATATTTTGAATATTACGTACCCCTTTGGATGGTAATATATGACGATATGTATCAAATTATTGACATGGAACAGGAGTACCAAATTTTTCATTTTATTGAAGGCGATAATTTATATCAGTCATCAAGCGCAAACATTAAATTAACGAAACCTGCTTTCCCAGTCACCGCCCCCTTACGTCCAACTGTGAAAACGTTTTGTGACTAAAGCTCCTCATAGTTTAGATATAAACCATTCAAGTGTTTGATTTGAATTTCGCGCGAAAAACGAATAACTTAAGCACAGCTTCACATGTTTCATACAGAGCTTTGAATTCTTGGTTTGCAACCACGTGACACAATTGTTTTTTGATCGCCAAAAAAAATGCTTTTGAGCTTAAGGAGAAATCAAAACTACATATTTGGGCGGAATTTTGCAGCAGAAGAGCGTTTTTGTTCAGGGTTATGGGCGAATAAATATTAGAGGTTGTTACTGAAACGTATAAATCATCCAAGATGGCCGCCAAAACTTAAACAAGCGAATATTTCATCCATTTCGGTCGGTTTCAACATGAGTCCCATTAAACATAACTTTTAAACATTTGTAAGGCGAACAACCTTGTTGACAAATTTGTTGGCTTTCCTGATAAATTTAAACACGTGAAGGACCAGTTGAGACATACTTCAAACGTCTATTGACCTGACATTTCGTCTAAGAACTTAATGACGAATATCTACAAAATGTTAAATAAACAGCTTTATAGGATATATAGTTTATAATTTAGATTTTTGAAGACACCGTGAATCGGCGTGATGACGTCACGTTCAAACGAAGACTGCGAGATGTTCACTCCACAAAGGCTGAGTGACAGCTGCAAGTATGAGCATGCCTGGCAGAGGTCCTTGTATAGTGCGTGTACTTGTTCATGGTTCAAAAGTAGCTTACGATAGCCACATTCAGCTATTTCAAACCGAGAGGGACATGTGTTAAAGGCGCTGTGTCACGGTACTGCGCATGTTACAGTGTCCAGACATTGAATGGACAGCCCTATTGTGTAACAACCAATGAGAATCAATCAAAATAAATTGCCGGAAACGCCACACTGTATGGGTTGAAAGCCGTGATTCACAGATTGTAGTTTTGCACAGTATATGGCGAGATTTACAAGGATTTTATTCCTCCTACATCCAAGATAAACAGCAGTAAAGAATGGTATCTATACATTTCATGACTTTCTTGTATTTTTTGCTGTGTTTCGAGTCATAAACAGTCCCGATTTTACCAAAGTGAAGTCGCAAGCCACCTGCGTGCTTATTCAGATTACAACACTCAAAATAACCTTTCATCGATGTTTTAATTTTAATTTAATTTTACATCATAGGATAGATATTGTAAAGGTACTTGAGTGTTTTTTTGCGTAAGGTACATATATATATGTACAAGTACTATCACCAACAGATAAAATACTTGGCCTTTTCTAACAACCATTTCTGTCATTAGAAATAATTTTTCGTTGGTACTTTTACCGAAAGGTATTTCTAGTTTAAAATATTAGTTGTATCGAGCCAGATAGTATATAATGATTAAAATTATAGAAATTATAAGATGATAATAGAAAATTAAAATAATTCACGTTTTCTGCGAATCGTAACAGGATATTGTATTATTTTAATTGCTAAAGAAGACTTGCCAAGTATAGACCGCTTGCTTTTGTCTTGAAGTTGAATTTGTTCAACTGACGAGCGTCCAACAGAGAACCACTGAATCAGAACTGAAGTGAAGTCGAAGCTCGCTCGCGCTTGATTATTATGTAAACGTTCCACTTAATGAATATTATTTGTACATGCCATACAACTTACGTTTCTAAAACCATGTTTTGGACTCCTTTCATCAGTAAAATCAGGATTAGTTGGTTAATTTTGTCTAACCTTGAAACTGCTGTATACGTTGTCGCATCTTGTGAAATTTCCGGCTTATTACAAGTGAAATATGCCCAGTTTTGATGTCTCATCGGTAGCTCATAGTAATTAGCGTAATCTTTATTTCATTCACATTAACGACAGTTATTTTTCTATAAGTCGCAATTATATCTATCAGCTCTAGCTTGTGCAGTGAATTTGATGATGTCTCGGTTGAATGATAGTTGGTATATTTATCTAAATATCAGAAATTAAACAATTAAACTGTTTGATTGTTTGCCGTTTATAATGATGCTCTCTATAGTCTTACTGGAATATGTTGAAAGTTGTGTTTAAAATTTCTGAGTTCGTATTTAAATCTGCAGAGAGGACTGGTATGTATAAATGTTGTTAGTTCCTAAAATAATTTTACAGTAGTCAATGTAAGTACAACTTGCATGCATGCATGCAGTAATTTGGTGCATATAAAAATTGACTGATGCACAGGTGTATTAAGTCTTTTTAGGAATCAATCCCAAATATTAAGGCATCAGAGTCGATTTGTTTTTGTTTTTCATTAATACCTCATTATGCTGGGGGTCCTTAATTTTTCGGCTGTCATATTTCTTACGGGTTGAAATTGGCGATTCGCTAATATTTAAACGGTGTTTTAAGCAACAATCAGGTACATATGCTCTCTGAGTCTAATAAAACAAATTATCCTTGTAATTAAAATAAACGCAGATCCATTGTCTAATGATATAATTTACTCAGTAACGCAAATTCCTGCAGGAAACTAGGTAGTTCAGTTTTAGGGTATTGCATTTTCTATAGGTGTAGTAGTTTTGGGGTATTTTCCAGCCTTTTACGACAAGCATCCGCAATATTTTTAACCCAAAGTCCCCCACCCCCCCCCCCCCCCCCCCCCCCCCCCCTCGGATTTTATACTAATAATATGACAAAGCACACGTGCAATGTATTCTGTAATGTATGCACTGCCAGTATCCACACCAACTTCAAGAGATTAGAAGGGTCTCTACAAGTCCATGCATACTTTAAAATATATATTCTGACCTGTTCTAGGCGATCGAAACATATTGTTTTGATATTGTTGGGTGAAGCGACCGATCAAATTGTCGGAATGCCCATAGTCATTGTGCATGAGTTTAAACATCGATGGGCAAATCAAAACGTTCAGCGATATGATATTGTTAGGCTAAAAAGAATCAAAGGGCTGGAAGTCACTCACAATGTAGTACAATTACAAATC
Source organism: Actinernus sp. WN-2022 (assembly GCA_030867875.1). Lineage (NCBI taxonomy): Eukaryota > Metazoa > Cnidaria > Anthozoa > Actiniaria > Actinernidae > Actinernus > Actinernus sp. WN-2022. The sequence goes on along the minus strand of JAOWCC010000554.1, from coordinate 47,619 downwards.
TTCATGGTCTGAAAAGAGTGTCCATGACTGCATTCTAGTTTGAGCATCGTTTTGTGTCAGGTTTAGCTAACCGTAGTGTCATTGCTAGCTAGTGTGTCACACCGTATCAGCTTTGCTGTAGTCCTCGGACTTGTTATTGTTATCATAATTTTATATTTTGGCTGGTCAGGTCCATACCTCGGATCCGGTTTTCTTTTTGCAGGATTTTTGTATACAGTATTTGCTTATTCTAGTTCTGAAAAGGGGTATGGAAATCATATTGTTTTAGTCTGAAATAGGTTTAGGATTTTAGGACCCCACCCAGGTTTTCGCTATCAACGCCAATCACTGCAGGGTATCCACAGAGTTATCATATCAGTTTCAAGCTTATAAATATCAGTTCAAATAATTCAAGAGATCTTGAAAGGAATGGAGATTGCTAGGGGCAATGTTTACACCATCGAACATTTTATCAAAATGTAATTCCATCAAAGAAACACATAGAACGTAAATTAGCCCTTACATCATTTTGGCTAGCCAAATTTGCACCACACGATTTGGGGAGGGAGGGGTGATATGTTAAACCATTACTGGAAGGGGGGTGTCAGTATTTGAGTATCATGATTTGTAGATCTCAATTTGTTTTTGTTCCCAGTAAGGTTGATTTCCCTGACATACAACTGTCACCATTGATAACTCCGACTGACCATCAATAGAAATGTAGCAAACATTTGAATATCATCAGCATATGCACTCTACTTAATATTTATGCGCATATCTAATTCACTACTCGAAAACGAGGCTATCCCGCATCGAGGATGCCGCAACGTGCATCCTAGTTCGAAGCCTCCTATGCATAGAGGAACACAGCAATGTTCCGTCCGCGACGCCATTTTACTTTTAAGCTAAGCAATGATGCGGGGATAGCCTCATTTTCGAGTAGCTAATTGTATGCGCATAAATATTAAGAAGAGTCAATAGATGGCAGGCCATATTATGCTTCCTAAAGATGTCGAGATGTATATATGAACTTCTATGTAAAGAATCTACCGAAAAGCGGGACTTAATTCGGAGCATACAAACATATCTAAAAGAATGGTCCAAGCTACGCATGAACGATTTAGTACTTCAAGTTGTCGAATACTTCACAAATGAACTCAACATTAGCCTTATTCATAAAGGCATCAAAGCGAGGCCAGTGGTCTCAGCTTATAACAGAATGGGAAACATCTACGTAGTGTGGATGGCGGAAAATAACGTTAATTTTCTTATGACACAAAGGACACAACTAGTGCGGTAAGGCAGAACCTAAAACAGTCTGACCAACTCCAAGTTCGAGATCTTTGGGACCACTGGGCCTCGATCTGATACCATTGTTACCAGACTTCTTTCCGCGTGGGCATCATATAGAGGATATTACATGGCTGCGCGGAGATACTGATTTTATCTTCGAGTGTTGATGAAATAGTGTACGATTGAGCGCAGCGAACTAGTAAGATATGTTATCAACATGAGAAGATAAAATTCGTATCTCCAAGCGGCCATGTAATGCTCTGTTTAATCATGATAATTATCGAAGAAATACCAGTGTCAATCTCTTACTAAAAAGGCTAGTTAGAAATATTTGAAAGCCAGTCATATTTTCAAAAGCGATATCTTCACGTGTGAAGATATCACTTTTTAGAAATAAATATACACTGGTATTTTATCGATATAATGTATAATTATATATTAAGAATAAGATACGTATCGTTATGACTTTACTCGTTGTATTTATGCCAAATATCACTACAAAAATCTGCGTTTATGAACCAAAAGGTACAACTTAGCTTCGTCAGTTCTTCATCACACGATGCTGTATAAAACACGAAGTATTATACAGATGAAACGGGAAAATAAAAGGTTACGAAGGAACCACATGTTCTGGTTTATATGGACTAATGGTCTTTCCTGGACATGTGGTGCTTACTAGTTTTTGCAAGTTATAAATGAGAAATAGCTGATCATCAGAAGTTTCTACACTGCCTTGTCTACACCACCTTGTCGCTTATATAATTAGCTGTACAATATTACAAACAAAGGAAATCGCTGTCTTAGCCAATCAGGTGCTGCTGTTAAAATTTCGAAGAATATGACTGGCTACCAGATGGCGGGAAAAGCTTACTATAAATAGACTACTCTGTAAACTGATCGGCCAAATCCTATGGTGAGAGATGGACACTTTTGGTTATGGACTTCTGTGCTGCTATCTTGAACTTCAGATTGAACCAGAGGGGACACTCAGAGAGAGACGAACGAGTTCCGGATCAAACATTAAACGGCGAAACCAGCAGCTGACAGTTTGGAAGCCCTCCTCGATGAATACAACGAAATATTCGAAAAAAATATCGCAACCTGAGTATCAGGCTCTCAAGAGGGAAGAGAGGGTATAAAAAAAGAGAGATTGAGAACGGCTTTCCTCCCCCAAAGCTAACGTTATCGAGCTATCACTTTTTAACCAATGAAATGTATTGCCGGTTTTCGGAGATTGACATAACTGTCATCACGGATCGAGCTCGGATTTTTCGATCTCTGCATGTGAAGGCAATTTAAGACCTATAAAGTATGGTACTCGTATTTCATGTTTTTTTGTTTTGTACTACGACTAACAAATAATTATGATGCTCCTTCAAGGATAATAAGCTTGTAATTTCTAGAAACGTTTGAGTTAGTTCAGTTGCCGTGGGAATTGTTTGTCAAAGTGGTTCTGCTTACAAGGAATGTGCAAACTTTCGCAACATTCAAGCAACACAGCAGTTTGATACGATTCGCTGCAAGCCGAGAAACTTGCTGTTTTCTTTTCAGTTCCATTGAATTGACTACAAAGACGGTCAAAATCTTTGTTTCTCCTGCTGTTCGTTCCCAGAACAGAGAGACTGGAAGAACTTGGGGAAAACCTGATAAATTAAACTTTTCCGACTTCAGCTAGCAACACTCTGATGACGTCCTTTCTTTCGAGAAGCAAGCCTTGGAGACAATTTTTCGGTAGTCTTAAGACTAATAATTGGGAAGAACTGTAAAGCGCCTTTCAATGCTTTGATCAACTCCAATTCATTCGTTACAAGAAACATTTTAGATATCAAATCGTTATTCGCTAGTGTGTGTTTAGTTAATGCGTACCGTAAAAAGTAACGATTTTGAGTTGTTTTTCTCCAATCAGCGCAAAGTCCAGAATCTGGATGTTTCTCACAAGTCCTTGAATGGTTTGGTGTCAGGCCCTCCTCTCTTTCTCCCCTCTCCCCTGTCCCCTGTCCCCTCTTCCCAGTCTCCTTCTCCTTCCCCCCTCTCCCACTGGGCCTGATACTCCGGTTAAGGGTTGGATGTTTTTGAGACAAAAACACGAAATGGCTTCGGCAGCAGTTCCCACAGCACAAAAACCGCGCCATGTGCATGGCTTTTCCCCTGCAGCAGCCACTTACAAAATGGCTCGAAAAAGACGTTAAGGAAAGAGCTTCGAGAAGGTCCCAGATGGAGAACCAATCACGAGATACTTACCATTCAGTCGTACAACCCAAACCAAAGTACACAAACTTGGAGAAAGAGAACTTGATCCCCAGATCAGAGAGAGCATAAACATGAGAATGCCGAATAAGTCTTAGAAAGGCAGCCGATGTGTTCAATCAGAGAAAGTGGAGGACTTCATACAGCACTTGCATAACTGCAAGGCTTTCACGAAGTTGGACCTCCCCGAAATGAGACAGGTAGGAACGTTCATCACTCCATGGTGTAACTGCAAATCATCGTAGGACGTCTTCGATGAAGCGATTATAGCAGTATTCGGAGACATACTCCATTGCTTCAACCAAAGATATGATATCCATCTATAAGTAGGACAAAGCAGAACACAGATAAGTGTGGTGAACAGTACTCCAGCGAGCGAAACATTGTCAGAAATCAATCCCACGCGTGCGCTCTAGGCATCAAATTACGACCGTAACTAGACATTGTATTGCTCAGAATTTTACAGTACTTTGTATGGATGTTTGTGTTTGGAGTCCAATTGTGAAACAGAATTACAATATGTTACGTTTGCATCGTATTTTCCTGCATGTTCTTCACTGTAAAATTGCATGTAATCGAGTTGAAACGAATAAGTCTCGCTTCCTAAGCTTAGTCGAATTAATGCACTAACCGTATGTTTTGGCCTCCATGTTCACAGTAATTTCCTTCATCATTTTAGCCACACTGATGGTTGATTTGATCAACTTTGGAGAATAAGCATAAGCGTTTCTTAATTTGTATCGATGGAATCGAGTAGCTTAAATGTCATTTTATCACACAAATATATCCAAATGTGACTTTGAGTATTTACCGACAGCTTCCCAGTGAGGCTAAATTTGAGTGATTTTCAGGTATCTGAACACTGCCACAGCTCGAAAGAACATCAACACGAAACTCGTACGGCCGTCTTCTTCTCCATTCTCTGAGCATTGCTCTCGATTAGCCTGTAAGAGCCTGGTAACTAGTTTTTTTCGTAACTCAGTGTGATTGGTTGAATCTGACTTTGAAGTTTTGTCTTGGCGTTGGCGGGAATATAAAAAAAAGCCAAAAAAATATCGTGTGTTCCTGTAAATAGGGATCTTAAGCAACCACGACGACGACGTCTAGGACGACGGCATGAAACAATAGTCTTAATTACAAAATACAATAACTGCACGTAAAAATGCACGCAGTCACCTACATTTTGATCGTTCTCTTAAAAAAAAACAGAACTTAAAAATAACAAAGTTTAAATGCAAAGGAGAACGCGAATGTAAGAAAATAAGTCACGCCATTTATTGTTCGGCCTGAAAGGAACTCTGTCCCGATTATAGTTTTCGAAAATACGGTTATAAAAGCCACCTAAAGGCAACTAAAGGAAATAACAAACTCCAAATTTCCGGATAAAACACTTTTCTATGTTCCATCGTCACAGTCGATCGTCGTCGTCCCGGTCTACAATGAAATTGTCATTCTTTAGCTAGCTCATTCCATGATGTCAGAACTTCTGCAATACTTGCCTGAATATGTAGTGAATGGGTGGCAAGAACTGAAGATGTGTAACATTCCAAACACACAGCTGAGTTATGCTTTACTAAACATCTTGGCCCTAAGATAGTCTTTCTGTTGGATTGAGAGACCATATGCATGTCTGCTGATATGGGGAACGCCAAAGGACAGATTGAGCTTTTAAATGACAGATTACCAAACAGAGGATTTGCAGTAAAAAAAAACAATGCAAAAAGAGTACAACACGGCCTGTGAACTCGTGATTTATGATTGGCAGACTCTATTTTGCATAATTATATGTCCCGCCCACAATGGAATAGATTTCTGACGATGTGCTATGATATCACGTTTCACATATAGAAATGCCAATTCGGACGTGCAGAAATCGAATTATTCGGTAGCATGATTTTACCAAATATCTATTAAAACCGTCGGCTGACGAGGTACGAGCAGTTAAGAGTGTGGAATACCTGAATAATACCTCGGAAGGAAGCTATCCGCAGCTTCCTTGAGATGGCCGGCCATCCGAACAACTTCATCAACAACTATGCAGTCATAGCAGCACCACTCTATTGGATAACAAGAAAAGAAACATAGTACAGTTTAAATGGGAAGAGAGAAAAACAAGCATTCGACAATAAAAAAGAGAGCTTCTCAGATGTCACAACCAGTGCACTTCATAAGTCGAACAATTGGGGACGCAGAAAGAAGATATAGCTAAACTGAGAAGGAAACACTAGCCATCAAGCTGGCAAAAGAGAGCCTCGCAAACTATCTTCTTGGGAGTCAAGGTTCAGAATAGTAAGAAGCACAACAAGCAGTCAGGAGAGTATTAATGTATTACGACTTGTGATAGGTACATAACAGCTACAACAAGCATAAGACTATATATATGATAAATGAGGTAACGGCCGAAAGAACGTAGACCAGCAATTTTGCGGTAGTAAGAAGGTAGATATATACCCTTTTGCTAGAATCTCCAGACTCGACAGTTTATTGCTTAACTTGCGCCGACGTTTACAACACGTGGTGTAGCGACCAAGAAACATCTGTGTGGCGGTAAAACCTAGCATAATATACCAAATTTAACAAAAAAAATATGCATGTTAAAGCTTTTAAACTACTACAACCACTAAAACCAGATAGAAAAGTACTTACACCTTAGTCAATTGTAGTCTGGGTTACGTTAAAAAAAAACAGAAAAGTACGGAAAACAGCATTCGCCTCACTCCTCGTGAGCGCCGCCAATTTTTTCTTATCATGTTACTACTGACCGCACAACGGTGGGATTGCTACTTATACGCGAGCGTACGGTCCTGTGACGTATTTTCGGTACAACCCTACAAAGCCGACGAGAGATCTTGGGAATACCTGGTTTAAGGTTTATTCGTTTATGTCTGCATGAATGTTAACGTTCATAAAACTCACACCAAAGGCAAAGCACATAATAAAATGAAAGCATGTGCTTTAATCGAGAATAAGAAACTTTGAACTCTTGTGTAGTTGACATGTACTGAGTTTCATCTATCAAATTTTGTTTACCCTCAGATATTGAGGCTTATTAGGCCTCTAGAAGATCCTACCAATGGTCTGCATTCAACGCTTAAACACACATGTTGAGTACTCGTTGGGTACTCCTGAGCATGGATGAGAATCAACAAAGCCAACTCACATATGTCGCTGCGTCCAGGAGTCGAACCCGCGGGTCACAGTGGTGAGATGCGAGCTTTTACACGCTGATATCCTGTCACCCTTAAACGCTGCTTACTCACATTTACATGCCTAATATTTAAAATGTATAATATTCTCTTTTCAGATGCAGTCGATAAGAAAAGTGGGAGCCGGTACACATGCAAGGTCTTATGTAAAAAGTTTTAATTAAACGTATTCACCGTCCATTTCAAATAGTCTGGCAGACTACGCCGAATGTTTGGTTCCGAATGTTTCCTCGACCTTAAAGGAACATGTATGAGTAACTTACCTAGCCATCCGTCCAGTTCAATAAAGTAGATTTACCAGATTTAAAGATTTTATTCCTCTGGCAATACATTTATCTGTTTCCATTATTAAGACGATATCGGGGTTTCGATGTTGAATGTTTCCACCAGATTTGGTCATTTGTGCGATATTTTGAGAAAGCTTGTATTCCGCAGTGCGGAATCGGGGGTCAGCAGGACACCGCGGTAAAACGTCACGCGCATGCGCTTTTGACGAGCCCAGCGCGTGCATCTCCCCAATTTCCCGCCAAAACTAAAAGAAACCACACCAAATTCTAATTTTTGTTACGAATGTGCAATGTTTTGCAAAAAGACAAGACAACTAATTAAAAGCTAAGCCTAAGACTTTAACAGGAAATGCATTTTTAAGCTGTTAAAAATATCGTAAATCTCCAGTCCGCCAAAATAGTGTTCATAGGATATCAAGTAATGTCTTTGGTAATTCGAATACATGTTATTTGATGAAATAAAAATGCGAGGTCCAGCAAGAATATCTATTGCATTATGTTTTCGGGGAACGTGTTTAGGTTATATGCGAAAACTGCCTTTTTAGCGGACGCATGCATTCCTCTTAGTATCGCGTTATCATTGAATTTTGCGAAATTTCACAAAATGTTAAGAAGAAATCGTCGAACCTGTGAATATATACAACTCGTGTTTATCAGTTAGGCGTTTATGTACTGTTTAAAACACGAACAGCAGTGTTTTATCAAGTTTAACCATTCGAGGGCGAAGCTGTGAGTGTTTTAAACGGCTTCAAAAACGCTTTAAGAATGCAATGAAAGAAAGACGCACATCTCAAGGGAATGGTTACTTAATGAACCATTGAACCTTTGTATTCACAACGCCATGCAAAATATTCGAGTAATCACCGCCTGCAATTACGAACATCTCAAGGGAATGACATGAAGAAATTACCATACTATGTTGTTTGAAGCGGCGTTTCGCAATGCAAGAAGAACCTGCACTTGAAGGATTTGGTGTCGTGGTTTACCTCGATAAAGTTCAAGACTTGGAAAGCGATGTGACTGACATGACGGCAGACTCTAAATTTTTGACTCCGGCACAAAATATGTAAGTTTAATGCACGTTTTTATTATTTTACGACTTTGAATTTGGTTTAATAACTGGAACTAAACAGTGGCTCGGTAAACAAGTAATGGTAGTTGGATAACTTCATTTAAAAAATATTATTGGTGTATCTCGGTAGCCTGCTGATATTAGTAAATTTAGTGCAAAATTTATTATCTAGGTACCTTATGTTCCGTGTACTTTTTGCTATCTTTGGGTCTTTATCAGTGAATTCTTAATTAGGATGAAACTTTATATAAAATTTCATGTTCATTAGTATTCTTTATATAAAACGTTCATCCTAATTAGCAATTCAATGAGAAAGCTGAAACATCAATAGAAATTCCATTGTCTCAATCATTAACCCCGTTTCCCTCTGGGACAGAATTCAAATCCCTCGGCAGGCCTTTTAGAATGATGAGATTTTATCAGGTATAAAGGAGCATGCACGTGACTGATTTGCTTCATCTGATTGGACAACATGCTCATTAATTATTCATGAGTTTTTGAAGGCTCGATTCAAACGTCGACCTTTTCATGCGTCGAACCTAATTAGATCAAAAGAAGCCGCCTAATTATGTTTTGCTTCAATTGTGTTCGGCGCATGAAAAGTTCAACGCTTGAATCGGGCCTAATTTTGTTTTTTACACTTCGCATTTCATCTTCGAATGTGTTGAGTATAGTACAGCTCAAGTTCATTGACAGGAAGGTTCTCTAAACAAAATGCGGAATAAATACAATGAGCTCAATCATAACCATTGTTATTTAACACCCAGTTGATCATCGTTTCCCTTGTAAAATGCAAAACTATAGCTGTTTGAAATATCCGTTGTAATGCTTTATCACAGGATTTTTGAAACATTTCCACCGATTGCTTCAACATCGGGAACGAGAAGTGACTTAATTCCACGTTCAGTTAAGTGTTATAAATAAATAAATATATATATGTTTATAAAACGTTCTATAATGTATTAGTTTATCGATGTTAAGGGTATTGAAGCTGAATAGATTACCGCGGCACATAATATATATAGACATATAGTTATATTTAGGTATATTTATTGTTTTTTTCACTACAATCCTTATAATACAATAATAAATTTCAAGTATGTGTAAAAAAAAGTAAGAAAAAAGATATCAGGAACATTGGGATTGTCGGAAAACATCATAAGCAAGCAAATATGATGCCCTGAAAATACGTTACAACATTTGTGGATGGACATTTACAATAAAAGTTTGACTAAATATTAGGGAAAATGTAAGATGTAACAAATAGTATAGGTTATTTATAGGATAGAAATCAGTTGATGCAATAGTACTGATATATATAATTATTTTTGGAAGATACCATTTTCTATTTCTCTTTGTTTGTACCATCTTTTAGTAATATTTTGGGGAATGTTCCAGAAAAAAGAGCGAATAACATATGGTAAAATTGGTCTCTAATTTAAACAAGAGTACTCTATATAAACATTATGAGACGGCTAGACCTTCTAGTTTGATTAGGAGAAAGATAATGATGCAAATAAAAGATTATTGTCTCAACTATAAAGTTATTTTAAGACCCTGAGTGTTCGAAACCGCGATCTCCCGTCGTACAAGAAGCTTCTTTGAATGAAATGTTAGAAAAGATCTAGAGATAACATGTCAACAAAGACTGAGATGAATAAAGCAACGCGAAAGTTAAACTTCTTTGTAGACAATGATGTGAGTCTACTATCACCCCTATCTTGACTCTCTATTGTACAATAACAAAGCCAATCTGGAAATGTAAAGTGTTACTATTTAAATTTAAAGGTAAAACTGGAGTGTAGGAATAGAAGGAATGAATGAAGAAGCGCGTGTATGAAAAAATAAGATCTATTTTTCTCTGTGGCAGAATGAGTGTCCCCAGATAATCAAATAACAAAGCCTTGTTGACCATGTTTGTGGAGCTAGCAAGAGTAGCTAACGAGGACTCTTTTGTAAACGTCCACCAACATGGCGGCGATGACGTAACGTGCAAGTCAACAATTGACAAATACTAGACGTCAACTGCAATTTACGAATCCTGTAAAATTTTATTTATTTCATTCTTGATTTAACTAAGTAATTTTTTTCTTCGAAACATTCTTGATTAGTACATGCTTATCTATAATTTGTCGTTAAAATTGAAATTTGAAACTGAAAGCGAACTTTAACAGGCAATATACATCATTAAACGAATCACTCAGCGTGACATGAAAGTTTGTATTAAATGGAGATCAAAACAAAGCTTTTTCAAAAAAGAAAGTTGATTAAATTCCCTTTGAAAATTTTAGCCTTTATAACATTCAATGTTAAATGATAACATCATAAAATTGGCCGAATATGGAATCATAACAGTTAGACTCAACAGACTACTTTCTAGTGAACATTATTATTGTTTTTTCAGTGGTGATCGCTGGATGCATCATAAAAATAAAACTCACATAAGTTCGACTTGTTTTTCGTTTTTTTTGTCCACAGTACTTTCTAGTGAGAAGTGTTTTTTTTTGTATTTTTGTTTCACAAACAAACATTATTGGTGATGGCTGGGTACGAACTTGCTCGAATAGTTCAAAGCATTGTTTACGTTGTTAAGTGTGTGTGTGGGAGAGCGTACGGTTACGATAATTTAGCTCAATTGTTTTAATATGATGTTTTGCACTTCCATGTAGTGTATACAAACATGCTAATCACACATTGGTTGAAGTCTGACCACCTCAAGGACTTGGGGAGTGTTCATTATTTATGACTTTGGGGGGGGGGGGGGGGGGGGGGGGTTTGACATACCTGTCATGTAAAATGGAATTGCTGTTGTTGGTCTCCATAACACAGGAAACCAGTGTTTTAGAAAGCAGTAAAATCTCAAACATTTAGGGTCGGGCCTTCGGCCCTTGCAACATTTCAAAAACGTATTCTGCGTTGTTTACTTGATACGCAGGATGGTATTCTGTAAGCTCATGAACAAAGACACATCTCCAAGGAAATATAATGCATTGGTGTTCATGAGATTAGCTTAATGTCAATGCTGAGGTCTTTTTCATTTATTTATGTATTTATTTGACTACGGAACAATGCAATATGATTCACTAGAATGCAATATAATGCACAAATTAACGGTACAATTTCAAGTACCCATCCGGGAAGGATGGTGAGGCAGAGTTGTTCAGACGAATATATTTGTTTTCTACTAAACAAAGGAAAATACCATAAATCTAGAAACGTTAAAAATTATACGTTAAAGAATTTGCATTCTTTTCTGCACATCCATCTTTTTTGTTGGGGGGGCAATAAAGTTTTGAGCAATTGTATAGGGGTCATCTAAGTTTTAATTTGTTCATAGGGGGTCATAAAAGTTTTAACAAGAGAAGCAGATAAAATGCCATAAATAATGAACACTCCCTTACAATCACTCTCCTGCAAGGTAAATATATAACTATTATTTTCAAATGTGAAAAAGTAATTCAATGCGTGGCTTGAAAGAACGAATATGTTTATTTTACCTTTACAGTTCAATAAACAACTTTATAAATCAATGGTTCATGCTGAAGCCAAGGAATTGAGTTAAATATTAATTGAGACTTCTCGTATGGGAGAAAAAGGAGGTAAACATCTTTGTTCTGCCCGTCTGAACTCGTTCTGAAACTTCTCGAGCCGAGGCTGACCTTACAAACCTCTTGTGTGTATCTAACATGGCCGTCACGTGAGAAGTGTCAATTGGTTTGAATATGGCCACCAACCGTGACTAATTAGCCTCTCATGCATGCGAATGCCCTTGGCTCACGACTTGAGACATCTCATAATAAGATCATAGGTGCCGGCTAAATGCATTAATCATTGAATAGTAGAACATTATTGAAAAACACCCATTCCTATCATATTCTCTCGAAGGTAAAGCCGATGTGATACGATTCATTGTAAAAAAATGTTGTGCAGATTTGGAGCATAAACTTAGAAATGGAAATAACGCTTGTCGTTATTTTTGGAATTTCTTTTCTAAGAGGTTTGACCTGCAAGAAACACCTCCCAAACGGTGTAGTGTACTCAGTATACAAAGCTGATGCTTTTCGTCGCATCACAACACACAAGATTTCGACAGCAAATGTGAACACACTTGGCCAATGTGCTTTGAGATGCGTCAAGCACTTAGAGTGTATCTCGTTTAACTTTGGAAACACAATTTTGATTGGAAATGGAAGCCATCTTTGTGAACTACTGAGAACGGACAAATACAACGCGAGGTCTTCGTTTGTGACAAGTAATGACTTTCATTACTTCTTCTCATCGGTAAGGTCATAGCTTCTTCTTCAGATCTAATTCCAAAATGAATGATTAATAAATCATAACAGTCACTTTCAACTTTATTTTTGGTCTAATTTTCACTACTTTTAATAGGACAGGTACACGTTCGAGATATATTAACGTCGTACGGCCTAGCACAGATGCTATTCGACAAACACAAATTATAATTATATCGAATTTGGCTAACTAATTTAGGGTGTTTATATAGCGAGTCACTAATTTTGGTTTTTTTAAATACATCACCGCTAATCCAAATCCTAACCCTACATTTAAAAATACAACTCGAAACTAGCAACTTCATGACTAGTAATATACCTGTACCTTTTTTATTTTGTGATATGATGAAGTATTTCACTTCATCATATCATACGGTTATTTTTGGTTTGTATATGTCTCATACATATTTGAATTTTCGAAGAGCATGAAGGTTGCTTTCGCCGCTCTCGCAGCGCGCGCTGTAAATTACAACGTTTGAACTTACGCTACAAAAGGATTCAAATCTAACTGTCATCTTCACTTCAACGATCTTCGCGAGTGAGGAGAAATTGTCATCAAGATACTGACTTGCTGCGCGTGCAAAATTAAAGAGTACACGAAGTCAAGTCTTCTATAGCCTGCTTGTAGGCTCTGGTTGATATGGGATTCCTGTGGTGGGAGAGAGGAGGGGGAAGGTGGAGAAAGAGAAAGAGAGAGCCTGCGACAAGACAATGTGTTGTTGAAAGTCGCCCCCATGACGTCACATCCCATTGCAAGTTACACTTTTAAGTTTTTTAAATCAAAGTTTTCGCCGAGATTCAGTTGTAAATGTACCTTAGCATTGAACCCCTTGTCTTTCTACTGCATGTTTGGTAATAAAAACCTGAGAAAAAGAGAGAAAACAGCAGACAATTGACTGTGATTTGAGTGAAAAGTTTTCAATTTTAGCTCGCGCGCGCTGCTTACACCGTAATAGACGCCATTTTCGAACGAAGTGCGCGCACCCTTTCCAGATTCAACCAATCAGATTGGAGAACTATTCCCGTTCGTGGACGAACGGGAATTTCAAAATCACAGGGTCTTGTCGCAGGCTTTCCTTTTACTTTCTCCCCCTTCCCACTTCTCTCTCTCACCACAGGAACCCCAAATCAACAAGAGCCTGCAAGCAGGCTAAGTCTTCTAAGAATAGGTGTGCTAAGAATGTAATTATGTGCTTGACTAAATATTTAAAGGTCATGCCTATATGGTTTTAAGTATCCCACAAGGAAGAAACGGGTTTGAGAAATGAAGAAAACAACGTGCAGTTTGGTTATGATGAAGCCAGGTCAGTTTGGATTCATTTTTTTCACCCGGGAGCGCAGGGCTAGTCTTGCCAGAGGGGAGCAAGAGTTGATGCTTTTCACCCTCTCATGTACAGCCTGCATTGTCTTCTAATTTTCCCTCATTACGATGCAGGGGAAAATTAGAAATATGCATTGTTGTAAGGACATTTGTAATGAGCCGGGGAATTTAGAGATTAAATGTGCATGAACAAACAAATAAATCCGAGGCGATCATGGTATTATACAGCTAATGCATCACATCAAACTTAACCCTGGACCATCTAACTACTCGGTTGTTGGACTGAAGAAGAAGACTAACAATGTAAAGATAGCACACCTCGGCATCCGCTCATTAAAATGCAGAGATCCATTATATTCTTGTCAAAGAGACTATCCTGGCTAACAAGTTTGACGTCTTTACCATGTCTGAATATTGGCTCGATTCTTCTGTCACTGATCTGGAAATTGAAGTCCCTGGCTATGATCTCTACCGGATCGATCTCCAGAACAGGAAAGGCGGCGGGATATGTGCCTACGTATTACGAAATTACAAGACTGAGGTACTTAGTGATATCTCGCACATCTCTGCCTCTGGTTTTCACCAGCTTTAGATGAAGATTCAACTGAGTTAGGAACTTAAAATCCATCATTGTCTGTACAACTTATAGACCTCCTGACACTCCATTGTCATGTTTGACTTAGATCTCACCGCGAACTTTATCTCCGCTTCATCGTTTAACATGACTATTTACATATTAGGAGACCTTAACTGCAACCTATTGAACAGCGAAGGTCAAGACTCAAGAGCACTCATTAATTTCTGCCGCTCCTACAATTTGTCACAGCTGATAAAGTCACCAACTCGAGTGACGGAGTCCTCAAAGTCGCTCTTGGATGTCATTCTTGCATCCTATGTAAAACAAGTCGAAAAGGCTATGGTCAAACAAAGCTCGGTCAGCGATCATGACTTAGTTTATGTTACGCTGCGGCTAAAGAAGGCACGCTCCAAGCCAGTGTTTGTCACTACTAGGAGTTTTAAACATTACAAGCCTGATGCATTCTACAACGACATATCTGAAGCACCGTGGTCTGTAGTAGATTATTTCTGCGATGTCGAGGATAAATTGTATGCATTTAATTCTCTATTCAATGACATGCGTACTTGATCAACACGAACCTGTTAAAACGTTCAAAGTTCGCGGAAGAACAAACCCATGCGTAACTGACAATATTCGCGGAGTAATGAAAACTAGGGATAATTTGAGAAAGGTGGCTAAGATAACTAAGTAAAACGATCCTGTGGCGTGGTCTGCTTACAAGAACTTTAAGCGCGAGGTGAAATGGTAAATTACAATTGCAGAGCGAGAATTTGTTAACGATCAGATCAAGAGAAACAACACCAACAGCATTTGGAAGCCAATTCGCCTTTGCATCCCCAACAAGTCGACTTCTCAGAGAACTTTTAGCAAAGACGACAAAACTGTTGCGGATGAATGTAATCAATTCTTCGTCTCTATTGGTCAAAATACTGTCGATAAGATTACACCCCTGGCTAGTAAATGTACCTTTGAGCTTAACGAAACACCTTTCACCCCAAGATGCTACCCAATGGCTGAGCAATTTACCTTCAGTGTCTTACAAAGTAAACACATCAAAGACATAATAACATCAATGTCTTCAAACAAAGCCCCTGGGATTGACAAAATTCCAATCCGTGTTATTAAAGACTGCTTTCCTCGCATTCTTCCTACAATTATGTCCATTGTCAACGGCTGCTTTGTCTCTTCCACCTTCCCCGGCTACTGTCTGGAAAATAGCGGAAGTTACACCTATCCCTAAAGACGAAGGTTTGTGAAAGGATCGCTCATAATCAATCCACGTCGTATCTACTCGCAAAGGGAAGGCTAACAATAAACCAAAGCGGAAATAAGAAATGGCATTCGACCGAGACATCTGTGATCCAAACAACTGACGCGATCCTTAACGCCATTGATCAAAAGAAATTAACTGCTGTCGTGTTTCTAGATATGAGCAAGGCCTTCGATAGCATCAATCATGAGATACTCATATCGAAATTGTTAGATGTCGGCGCCTCTCGCTCTAGCCTCCAGTGGTTCCGCAGTTACGTCTCTGACAGACAACAAGTGGTACGGATCCACTCAGCAGTGTCTGAGCCCCTTCCTGTGGTCAGCGGTGTGCCCCAGGAAAGCATCCTAGGTCCGCCTCTCTTCAGTATATATGTTAACGATCTTCCTTCAGTACCACAGAAATGCAGTTCTCAGTGTTATGTAGATGATACAAAGCTCCACGTTTCCTTCCACTTACAAAACAAGCTAACTACTATTACTGACATGAATCAGGACCTACTTAATATACGTAAATGGTGTTTCAATAATTTCCTGCTTCTTAACCCAGACAAGACAACGCTTATCGTGTTTGGTAGCAGACATCAGATGGTGACTAAACTACAAGACTTCAGTTGACTGCTGCTAGGAAAGGACCTTGTGCCGGTCCAATTAAGTGGCCAAAGACCTGGGCGTTATACTTGACCCTCACTTATCATATGATGAACACATAATTAAAACCGTATCTTCGTGCATCTCTCGTCTGGGACAAATAAATCGTGCTAAACATGCATTCGACAGAAAAACGTTGCTAGCAGTCATTAATGCTTTTAGCAAATTATGTTATTGCTCAAATGTGTGGGCAAATAGTGCCACTAACTCTAATATCAACAAACTGCAGGCTGTACAGAACTTTGCATGCCGCATCGTTAGTAGTGCACCGAAGTTCGACCACGTAACATCAATTTTAAAGGAACTACACTGGCTGCCAGTTTCAAGCCAGCTCCATTATCGTAGTGCCATAATGGCTTTTAAGTGCGTGACTGGCTGTGTCCCTGATTACCTTTCTTCTCAATTTATTAAGCGAAAAGAAATCAGTAATCGTAATACCAGGAGTTCCCAAAAACGTAATATTTCTCTATTTAAAACTGCTAGCGGTCAGCGAACCTTCTACTACAGAACTGTCAGTATCTGTAACTCACTAGATCCGCCCTTGAAACTTAGCTGAACTATACGTATTTTTAAGCGTTCTCTAAGACAGAATTGTATTGATTAATATTTTCCATAAACATTAGTCCTTTATTATGCGTACATAATCATTGTAGATAGTTTATATAGATATATAACATTAATTAATTAGATAACTAATTGTAATTATCTCTGAAAAGCCCCACGAGGAAGTGGATAATACAAGTATGTATGTATTGTTCCTGTTACAGCTATTATCTTTTCTATTTTTGGCCCAATTTCATTTAATCCTAATTGATCCGAGTACATATTTCCTCTGCGGTAATCATGCACTCCATACTTTGCTTGGCGCAATTTCTTTTGATCCCAGTTAATCCGAGGACATGTTTTCTCAACATTCAACGGTAATCAGCGCTCGTCTCCCCTCCCACAATTCCCTCTTTTGCTCTGACGAAGATCTAGCGCTCGAAACCTCAGCTGCGGTTAGCATACCTCAATCGACTTTTAATTAGTTGCTTATACTATGGTTACCCATCGTTCTCACAGTAAAATAACAGTAACATGTAAACTCTAGTATGGAAAATTGAATGATCGACATCAAAAAAAAAATGTAAACGTATAGCAAAAACAAAATTTAAAAAAGAAACATATGAAAAATAAATCGAAAACGTATAGCAAAAACGTATAGCGAAAAAAACGAAAGTAAAAAAATCCCAGCAAAAATAAAATAGAAATATCAAAATGAAATAATACCAAATAACTGAAAATATCGAAAAATATGACAACGTAAATACAAATATCAAAACAACATTGAACATCAAATCACAACATTTGATTTTCAATTTGATTTTGATTTGCTATGAGAACGATGGGCCATCGAAATCAAAACCAAAATCAACATTGAAATGCTTGTGACGACCCAGCGTTGTCATAGTCCGAGTATGTCTTTGGTCAGCGGGCAACCTCTTGTTGCATTTTGATATATGGAGTCGTGTTTCGTGTTGTTGACTGGTGTCGCCAAACGCTTCGAATCATCGAGGTTAGGAAGGCAAAATTATCGCGTATTTAGTGCGTCTAGCATGTTATTTCCAACAATGTTGAACGAGATTGTTGGGTGGCGTTGCTTAAGAGGAGGATTGTGTCATATACAAGAGTGTGAAGTTTTATTACATTGAAGTGAGGCCTTTGGGTCAATACCGCTGAAAATGCTACAAGTAGACACATCTGTAATATCTGCTAATGCCTTACAACCATAACGATCAATTTTATTGTTCAGAACAAGTGCATGGACCCCTCACCGTGCAAGAACAACGGGACATGTTATCCCATCTACGACACAACCGACTACAGATGTGTCTGTAGACCCACTTGTTTGATTGAGTGGACCGGGAAAAATTGTTCCATCAAAGGTATGAACCATTTAAAATCTCAAATGGGACTCTCCACTTAAAACATAACAATTAACTCCATATATCTTTGTGTTGATGTATTGATGTATTGGGGAAAAACAAGCGTTACAATTGCATATTTCAGTCATATTTACCGTTATTTCGTAAGAAATGTCTTCAATCTGCATAACCGGAAGTTTGAGCTACATGTAGAAGCGATAATATCAAACTATCCCGCGCCAGGAATTTTGAAAGCGAAATTGCGAGGTCTATGTTTTGCAATAGGTGAAAAACATAAACCGTCTCCAAAAATACATATAATTCCCTTTGCGAGATTCGGGAGTCAAAACGGCCGACATTACAAAAAACGCTTTGAATTATGGGCCGACTGAGTGAAAGCCTGCAGACGAGGCTAATAGACCGATTTTGCTCCCAATAGGCGAATCCTTGTTTACGTTTTTACCTCATTAGCATACATCAAACTTCAAGCGACATAGATACAATCAAACAGAGTGCAGAAATCGAAAGAGCTTGTCACACTTGATAATCACCGAAAATTTGAGTGTGATATGATAAATATATTTTGAGGAATGAGCGTTTAAAAATATCTAAATTTACAAAGAATGTATGGCTGTCAGCAACTCTTGCCCCCCAGCCGATTTTACAGTTTTGAAAAGTGAATTTCTCCGTAAATATTTAACATATTTATCTCACATTTTCGGTAATGACTAAGTTTAATATTCTCTTTCAACTGATGTAGATTGTTTGTTAGTAGCTTGAAGTTTAATTTATGCTAATGAGGCAAAAATGTAAACAATGACGTCAGAGAGGATTCGCCTATTCAGATCATCTGACTTTTCCCTTGAATAATGTTTTCTTGTTTTTCTGTATCCCAAGAGGAAATCTACAAATTTATCTAATTGGAAAACAAAAGCACTGAATCCTCTGGAGAGCTGTCACATGGTCTGAATTGGGGCAACAAATGAATAAGCCAAATCTGTATATTTAATATGACGACACCAAACTGAAATATTACCCAATCATAATTAATTTAATATGGTTAACTGTAACTGCGTTATCTTTCTGTCAAATGATATTTAGTTAGATTACGATAATGCCGCGAAGTGAGGCCCATTCGGCGTATATAAAACGTGTATATATACAGATCTGTTTACGTTACCAGGCTATCGATCACAACCGTAATTGTCTTGATAGATTAAGTAATAGTCCGCGCAACATGCATTTCTAATCATTGGAATGTAAAAAGGTGCTAATTTTAGTATTGTTCCCATCGTTCACCTCATTGGCTTAAACATCAAAATATTTCAAAACCTGAAGAAGAATATAATTTTCTCAGTTTTGTCAAACATATTTGAATTGCATCTAGTGAAAACTCTCATTACTTTAAATATGACGAACATTGAACATGGGGAACATTTTAAAATTGAAAGCTTTATTGGTTTACTTATTGTTTTGAACGCAATGTTTTCACACAAAAGCAAAATAGTTATAAAAACACAGTTACTTAAATGATATCGATGGAGGAGCAATTAGTTCATAACTTAGCAGTGAGTGCTCCTTTCGTAATTGTGACGAGCTTGTTTATAACAGTGAAGACTCTCAAGTTCTCTTTGCTTACATAGTTCTCTTTGCCTCCATAGACTAGTATTGATCAATTTCATCTATAAATAATGATTTGATAAAATGGAAAGAACAAAGAAAATGTTTCACTGCTGGCAACTTCAATATCGATTTGTTAAAAAAAGTGATTCTCGCTGTGAAGAAACACTTTTTGAATAGAATAATGCTTTCTTATTTTCATTCCCCTTTAACTGATCAGAGTCAAAACCAACTAGAATCAAAGCAACCTCCTAAACGCTTATATATCATTATACATAAATGCTTTTGAATTAGCTAACGACTGCTCAAGTGTATTAAGGCTTGGTTGGACATGAAAACGAGGCAAATCATTTCTTCGTGTTTTCTTGACCACTTTGCAAGTAAAAATCATAAAACTTTACAGAATTGTAGAAACTGGTTGCTTAAACCCACGACGGATAACCCCGTTTTGAAAAGTTCGCCATATACAAATTTGTATTGTATTTTTCCGCCTAATGTTTCGCAACGGTGGTTTCTATGGCAACGGTATCACTCGTGGGTTTAAGCAACCAGTTTCTACAATTCTGTAAAGTTTTATGATTTTTACTTGCAAGGTGGTCAAGAAAACACGAAGAAAGGATTTTTGCCTCGTTTTCATGTTCAAACCAAGCCTTATTACACTTGAGTGGTTCTGTTCAGGGATACCGTTTACAGACATCAGATCATTTACCAGTTTTCATTTTGCACAGTATTGTACCTCAACAGATAAACACCACTATTATTATTATGAGGTCAATCTCAGAAGAAAGAGATGAACATTTCAAATGAGAAAGTAACTAACTGGTCTCAAATTTATAAGAATGAAGACTCTGATTATCAATATATGTACCTTAAAGATACCCTTAACTTAACTATGAAAACAAAGAAAAACCCTTGGTTGACGTTGGATTTCCTTAAATCAATAAGAAGGAAAAACTAATTTTGAAAAGCTAATCAGAGTACGGCATCCAGCCACTCATGATATTGCAAAGTTAGATCTAATTAGATCTACTACGCTGGGTAAAAAAACATCAAATCGGCCATTTGTTGCTTCTTCTTAGGTTTAAAATCGATTGGTACCATATTTTCACAACAATAAAGCACTCCCCATTTCAAGAAACTTGTTCGATTTGGTTTTTCCAGTTAATGGCGTTTGTCGGGAAAATGATGTCAAGAACTTGGCGCCAAATATTAAATTTCAGATTATGGTATATCCTTGGTTTTCATGTGACGTCATCAAACACCTAAAATCTAAACTATATATCCTACAAATCTGTTCGATAATAAAAGTGTACACAGAAAATGTCACATCGATGGGGTGTATTTTTTCGTAGTAAATATATTTTGAATCTTATGACGGAAGTCATAAAAATTCATGTAATTGTGTCAATTTCTTTTTTTTAACTCGATTAATCTTTAAAAGTTGCATTCAAAGAGTTTTGAAGTGAAACCGAATGATTTTGATGGAAAATTCAGTTTTATTTGTATTTTCGTTTTATGTCTGCCGTGTTTGTTTCAGGCCCCACAAAGATGGCGGCCGCATACGAAGTACTGTAAAATTGTCGTACATTCATTGGCCCACAGATCCGTTAGGAAATAATCTAATGTTCCTAAATTTGGATTATAAGTGTATTTTTGGTAGTTCTACAAGGGCCAATATCTTTTATTTTATTTTCCAATGCAAACCAATTTTACGATCGCGTGTTATGACGATGAAAACCACCAATTTCACGATTGCTTCTGCATCATCGTACCAAGAGAAGTTCAAAACTGAAGGGAAGAAAACTAAAATATATTCCACCAATCAAAGTATATGATTGTTTTAAATTAGGAATGGCTAAAACTTCTTTCAGAACTAATCGTCAAATATATTATAATGTGAAATTTAAGATTTGACGCCAACTTCGTGACCTCAGTTTCTAGCCAAAACCATTAAAATGTAAAAACCAAATCATGCATGTTTGTTGAAATGAGGAAAGCTTAAACGTTGTGAAAATTTGGTACCAATCGATTTTAAACCTAAGAAGAAGTAACAAATAGCTGATTTGAGGGTCTGTTTTTCCCAGTGAACTATTAATATACTATATACGTACATTATTAGAAAACGCTAACGGAAACCCAACATAATGGCCAGAAATACATTACGGAGATATTGCTAATATTTTTAACATTGGACCCTCTCAGGAGCCCATTACCAGGAGCGTTCCTATGTCATGGGCTGGGGCGCCAGCACAGGAGTAGATGTGGCTATATTTAGAATTGCTGGTTTTCACTTGACGTCATAGCCGCCATGTTGGTGCCCTTAAACAATAGATTCCTCGTTAGCTTCGTTCGTTGGGGCACCAACATGGCCGCCATGCCCTTTGTCATTTGAATCTCTGGGGATTGAGTGAAAACCAGCAATTCGAATTCCCGCGTTGAAAGTGAGAAGAATGATAAAGAATAATAATGAGAAGTGACGTTAGCTATCTGATTGGCTAAGACAACATGGCCTTTGTTTATTCGCGCTAAATCCGCTAAATATAGCCACATCTACTCCTGTGCTGGGAACAGATCCAATGGGAAAGATGGACGCTCCTGGTAATGGGCTCCTGACCCTCTGTATCTAAAATGTTACCTAACACAGAAAAGTCCTTTAAAGATTGGATGAATATTGCATTCGAAAACAAACCTGTAATTATACCTGTTTTCGTAAATAATATCGTAGTTCCACCTAAAGATTGTTCGTCGCAGTTTACTTCCGGTAATCGAACCAGTGGTGTTTACACGATCGATCCCGATGGTCAAGGCTCATTCCCAGTCTACTGCGACATGACAACCGAAGGCGGCGGGTGGACTGTGTTCCAGAAGCGCTACGATGGCTCGGTCGACTTCAACTTAGATTGGTCATTCTACAAAACAGGTTTTGGAAACCTGAGCAGCGAGTTTTGGTTGGGAAATGACAACATATTTCGCTTGACGTCCAGTCAAAACTTTTCATTTCGTGCCGACTTGCTGGACTGGAATGGAAATACTGCGTATTCCAAATACCCACATTTCAAGATTAATAACGAAGATGAGAAATACCGACTGACTATTGAAGGGACATTTGAGGGAAATGAGCGGAATGCGATGGCCGCTCACGATGGAATGAACTTCAGCACCAGAGACAGTGACAATGACAATAGTAAAAGGATTAGCTGCTCCAATAAATACAAAGGTGCATTCTGGTACAAAGCTTGCTTTGTTCACGGTTGCAATCCCAATGCATTATACCTGGGGAACGTCAATAACGAAACCGGCATGACTTGGCTTCCGTGGAAGGGTTCTTTTGTAAACATCAGGACCGTGCAGATGAAAATGATACCTCTAAACTTTAGTAAGTAAAATGATAATCTTATTTGTGCTCTTTGTCCTTTCCTACAGTAATCCTGGTTCTGTTATGAACATTAAAATGTCATTTTTATAACGCCACATTTGGACTTCATCGGCCACATTTTACACTTGCCGAAAATTGTGTACTCGATTTAGCACAGATAATCAAGAAATTGCCCTTGATGTTCCAATAGTCAGATTAGTATTATTGTGGTCTAAGAAAATGTTTTTGAAGGTCACATCTAGGAAATACTCCACCTCGTAGTTCCTTTCGCCAACAAATAATGAAGCCCATGTTTTATACTATCATAAAACACGATGGGCATTTGAGAACACGAGAGAAATGCGTGCTTTCAAAATTTCTCGAGTGTTCTCAAATGACCAGAGTTTAAGGCTTCTTTATCTGTTTTATAATATAGATTTACACGCGCGATGAAAGGAAACTCCCAGTTGAAAACAATAAATTAACACGGCAGACCATGTTATATACTCTGACAAAACATGGCTATTTAGCCAATCAGAGCACGCGTACTATCGTATCTATATTAAGTCATAGACCCTATGCATAACCCTATTTACATAAATTCATAATTTTAACATTTGAAGAATAATTGACACTGTAACTTTAAAGGTTCCAGCTTTATGCATAGGGTCTATGAGGGCGCACGTTATATCTGGAAAACATATGGCTATATAACAATACCTTATATACTTGTAGGGTATTTCTAGGCTTCTCGAAGACCATGCAACCATAAACTTCGTCATACGGTATCAGAGGGCTCCAATTGAATTGGTTTACAAGTTACCTAACAAATTGACAGCAATACGTTGCACTAGGCGATACTGACTCTCCCAATCAAACAATGATTTGCAGAATTCCACAGGGAAGTTCGCTAGGGCTTCTCCATTTTTTTTTTTACATAAACGATCAACCTAATCGTACTAAGGCTTTGACATTTAAAATATTTGCAGATGACACAAATGTATTTGCTTCGACAAGAGACCTAAAACCATTGAATTTTTTTTCACCGGATCCATAATAACATCAAAACTGTAATGTTATTTCAATATTGGACGAGAGATACCTATATATCAAAGAAATAGCAACGTAGACAGCATTCGAGTAAGTGTTAAGAGGAGAGGCGAGCTGATTTTTTGAACATATTTATCTGTTCTGTTAAAATCAGCTGTGACAGCGGGCACATTTTGTTCATTTTCTCGCAAAACGACATAAGCAATCATGATCATGATTCAATGGCCAGGTTTCTCGGAGTCTCAGGCGCTAGGAAATCGAGCATCTAATTGGCTAAAACAGGTAAAATCTGACGGTGATTTGATATTAAGACCGGTCTACATTCTCCGAAGAAGACCAGTGTTTATATCAACTAGTTTGTCTGATGTGTCCTTGAAAAACCTTTTCAACACTTTCCTTCGTAAATAGAGCAATTTATGTATATAGCTTCAGCCTTATGATCGAAGAAATACATAACGAAAACGTATTTTAAAGACCTAACGTCAGGTGTTAGAAATTGTCGAAGATATTGTTGGCTTTAAATAGTTGAAGAGAGAGGTTTTGAATTGACGCATCCCTCAAAAACAATACAAGACTGCCTATGAGATAAAAACCTAGAGGATATTTCGCCAATCACTCATAGAAGAATGGGCAATAAAAAGACATGCCCAGTTAGAAGAGCTCAACAAGCTGTTTTGGTAGATTTTTCATTCAGGTCCTGCTTCGGCAAACAAGACGGTAACGATGATCTCGAGTCCTGTGTCCCTTATTGAATATCTATTATATGTTTCACTTCTCCTTCATTTATCTGCAGTTGCTGTCTCCCAAGTGTTTCTTCTGATTACAGAAAATACGATCCACAGACTTTTTTCTTGAGGCAATATTATCGAATAGTTTGAAGCCTCGTGCGATGAAACCGTCGACACAGCCGACTCAAGTCCTGTTTCAAATTTGTTTACTCTCCTCGTGATCGTTTTAACTGAATCGTCGACAACTTAACACTCCTTTTGCATTGGTCTTCCTTTCTTTGGACTCAAAGTAAGAGCTTAAAGGTTTCTTGTGTGTTTTCAAGAGGGTCTGAATGGGGGGGGGGGGGGTCTTTATGTCAGTTGTCAGTTAAAATTTTGGCCATTTGTCAGTTGTCAGTTAGCTCTAGTTAATCATTACTATATAAAATTTACAAAGTTTGACTCACAAAATCCAAATTTGTCAGTTGTCAGTTATTTTTCGGTTGTCAGTTGTCAGTAAAAATATCGTCATTTGTCAGTTGTCAGGTATTTTTAAGGCCGTTTGTCAGTAGTCAGTTAACCCCATTCAGACCCTCTTTCAAGGCTAAACGACGCCCGGTTTGAGTTCCTTCCTCAACTTAAAGTTGCCATACAAAAAGTCTCTTGCAAGAAAGCTTCTGGCAAAAACAGTTTACAGACCCGCCAATCACATAATTTTAGTAAGCCAGTTAATTAGTGTTCCACATGCGCTTTGACAACGTAAATAAAGAACAGAATATAAAATCCCTCACCCCAGAAATATCATAAAATAACCATATGATAATACTCGACAGGGTATGTTTTTGACAAATCTTAGTCTGGAATAGGGTATATAAATCATTGTTTTGGTATCCAAATCATTATGTTTTGGTCTGGAACAGGAAGATGTTGTATAGCAACTGAAGGTGGTTCATGTGGACATGTAGTTTCCGATCATCAATATCCGAGATGCATGGTCCAAAGGATTACGCAGCTTCTTGTAATTGTGAATGTGCTAGTCACATAGTTCTCGTACAACATATTTAACAATTATTTACCGAAGTGGAGGTGAATAGTGGTTGATATTTACCGAGCCGCTTCGGCGAGGTAAATATCCACCACTATTCACCGACACTGAGGTGAATAATAGTCTTAGTATATACCACACTCCAGGTGAATAGCCAGCACCAAATAGTTATTTTATTTTCTGTGAAATGGACAAAAACTTGCGCGAGATGATCGCTGCTTTGCTCGGAGGTGAATATGAAATCATATTCACTGTTTGAGTAGCCAATCAGAGCGCGCGAAAAGTGATATTCACTGGTGTGGTATATACTAAAGCCACATAGTCTCTTGTTTCTAGTCTGGAACAGGATATCTTTTTGCCATTTTGCCTGGAACAGGGTATGTTTACGTTGTTTTTAGTCTGGAACAGGGTAACGGTTCCAAGAGCTCAGCGGCACACCACCATTTTTTAGGGAGTACACCCCCCCCCCCCCCCCCCCGATTTGGACAAAATATGAGCTAAAACAATCCCTACGTCTGCCACGTGACGTTTTGGTCGATGTACAGTAGTATAGACCCTTTGCACGTGACGTCATAGCCGCCATGTTGGTGTACAGTTAACAATAGATTCTTCGTTAGCTTCTTTTGTTCTGTACACCAACAGGGCCGCCATGCCCCATATTTCTCCTGTAATGATCCAGCTACATTGGCTACCCGTAGAGTTTCGTATTATTTTTAAGCTATTGTTATTAGTGTACAAAGCTCTTAACGGGATGGTGCCCTCCTATGTTACCGAACTATTGAGTTATCGCAAATATTCACGATCGCTGCGTTCCAGCAATAAAGAACTTTTGAGTATCCCGACAAGCAAACTTAAATCGTATGGTGATAGATCATTTTCTGTAGCTGCACCGAGACTGTGGAACGACTTACCATTGGAACTTAGGAAGTCGTCATCGATTTTACTTTTTAAAAAGACCCTCAAGACATACCTATTCAAAGCTGCATATAATCTATAGTCTGTATGTATGTTTATATATATACATTATTTTATCATATAAAATATATATATATATTTTTAGCATTTTTAGAATTTTATTCCGCGTATTATGTAATTTTTATATAGTTGTAATTGTATATTAGCCATAATGTCTTTTTTTAACTTAATCTTGTAAAGCGCTTAGGACAATTAATGGATTCAGCGCTATATAAATAGTTATTATTATTATTATTATTATTATTATTACTAGTGGATACCGCTAACGATAATCCAACATGTGTGTTGGACGCTAGCTAGGTCAAAGCGCGTTTTGGGTAGTGCCATGCAACTTGCATGGTACGGTAGTGATCCTGGGTGTATGGTGTTTTCCCACCTACTAAGGCTCAACTGGAATTTTGGAGCACTTCCCGTGGAAATAAGTGGCCTAAACATCAGCCGAGAAAGTTTCTCCTTGAAACGATTGTTATTTTAAATCGAAGTGCATGGAATGTCGTCACAAGCTCGCGAACCGACCGCCTTCCGCAGTTCATGCCGCATGGCAGTTGTCGCGTCGAGTACAGAAACCATGGTTTTAACTCTGCCACATCACTCCATGCATTGTGATTTGAAGCTGCAACCTCATTCTGGCCACTTCTAATGGGGGAGGGTTCCATTATTAAGAGGAAATGCATAGGATTTTTCACCCCTCCCCCCTCAGTTTTGCAAGGTTCGCATTTCTTACCCCCAATTTCTAGCAATATGTTGTGTTCGTCGTGTTTACTAACAACAGCATTATTTTGAAGCTGCAACTTCATTCCAGCCACTTCTAATGGGGGAGGGTTCCATTATTAAGAGGAAATGCATAGGATTTTTCACCCCTCCCCCCTCAGTTTTGCATGGTTCGCATATCTTACTCCAAATTTCCAAGCAATATGTTGTGTTCGTCGTGTTTACCACCCAAACTAAGATTTTAACGCTGCAACGTTATTTAATCCAGTTCTGGACTCGGAAATAGCAAATTGAACTGTCCCAGCATGCTTTGCGGCCAAAACGGAAAGGGCGATGGATTTGTACGGGTAGAAAAGTACATCGTAGAGACATGGGGTTTTCCCCAAAATGTTACCCATGGAAAACTGCAGGGGGTCTTCTTCATTTGGTTGACAATAAAGTTCAGGGGGGGGGGGGGAAATGACAGGCAAAACAAAATTTCAAAACGGCTTAACCCCCCCTGAACTTCATTTGCGCGAGTAATAACGCAAAGATTTAATCTAGTTGGGCAAAAATACATAGGATAGGCTGGTTTTCATTCCTTCAGCTATTCGCTATATACCAAACATTAATTAATTAATTAATTAATTAATTATTTAATTATTGTATTATTTCTATGTTTATCGTTAGGAACAAGTGGATACCGCTAACGATAATTATATAATGGCTTCCACCCCTCCCCCCTCAGTTTTGCAAGGTTCGCATTTCTTATCCCAAATTTGCAACCTATGTGTTGTGTTCGTCGTTTTTACTACCAAAATCCTTATTTTTTAGCTGCAACTTCATTCTAGCCACTTCTAATGGGGGAGGGTTCCATTATGAAAAAATATAAGCAAATACCGTGAACAAACATCCTGTAAAATTATGAACAGGAAAGGCATATGATTTTCCACCCCTCCCCCCTCAGTTTTGCAGGGTTCGCATTTCTTACCCCACATTTGCAACCAATAGGTTGTGTTCGTCGTGTTTACTACCAAAAGCATTATTTTTAAGCTGCAAATTCATTCTAGCCTCTTCTAATGGGGGAGGATTCCATTATGAACAGGAAACGCATAGGATTTTCCACCCCTCCCCCCACAGTTTTGCAAGGGTCGCATTTATTACCCCAAATTTGCAACCAATATGTTGTGTTCGTCTTGTTTAGTACCAAAACTATGATTTCGACGTTGCAACCTTATTTAATCCAGTTCTGGACTGGGAAATAGCAAATGAAACCGCCCCAGCATGCTTTGCGGCCAAAACGGAAAGGGCGATGGATTTTTACGGGTAGAAAGGAACATCGTAGAGTCATGGGGTTTTCATCAAAATGTTACCCATGGAAAACTGCAGGGGGTCTTCTTCATTTGGTTAACATTGATGTTCAGGGGGGGAAATGACAGCCAAAATAAAATTTCAAAATGGCTTAACCCCCCCTGGACTTCATTTGCGCGAATATTACATCAAAAATTTAATCTAGTTGGACGAAATTACATATGATAGGCTTGTTTTAATTCGCATTAACATAGCGCAACGTACCTAACATTAACACGTCCAAGCTATAAATTACAATTATTCCCTATCCCACTCCCCCTGGAAATGGTATACCCATTTGTGTTAGCACAATGTCTCCGGAATGTCATTCATAACAAAACTGATCGGTTTCTAAGTTTTCACGTTCAACACCGAATTGACGTTAACCAGTTGCCCAGGCCCCGCTCGGCCAAGCAAAAAGCGAGAAAAAACGGCTTAACCCCCCCTGAACTTCATTTGCGCGAGCGTTAACGCAAAAATTTAATCTAGTTGGGCAAAAATACATAGGATAGGCTGGTTTTCATTCCCTTAACTATGCGCTAGATACCGAAGATTAATTAATTAATTAATTAATTAATTATTTAATTATTTAATTAATTATTTAATTAATTATTTAATTAATTATTTAATTATTTAATTATTTAATTATTTAATTATTTAATTATTTAATTATTTAATTATTTAATTATTTAATTATTTAATTATTTAATTATTTAATTATTTAATTATTTAATTATTTAATTATTTAATTATTTAATTATTTAATTATTTAATTATTTAATTATTTAATTATTTAATTATTTAATTATTTAATTATTTAATTATTTAATTATTTAATTATTTAATTATTTAATTATTTAATTATTTAATTATTTAATTATTTAATTATTTAATTATTTAATTATTTAATTATTTAATTATTTAATTATTTAATTATTTAATTATTTAATTATTTCTATGTTTATCGTTAGGAATTATTATTATTTGTTATTTGAATATCTGGGGATTGAGTGCAAACCATCTATAGACCCTATACATAAGTTCAGGTAACTAGCATGTCAACGAGGCCGGTAGGTCCTCTGGAATGTTGAAATTGAAGTGCCCGGGGAGATTGTGAAATGCACTGAATGAATGTTCAGTGAAACAATGCCGTTTATTTGCTATGCGCCTGGCTGATTGTACTATAAAGAAAAATAAATGAGGACAGATTAACAATATATTTCAACTAAACAATCATGTTCAACACGTTTCACACCTCCTGCTAGTATTTCAACTTCAACATTCCAGAGTACCTACGTATACCGGCCTCTTTTTCGTGTTGTGACCGCGCGAGTTATGCAAAGTGTGTATACAAATGAGAGTTCACCAACAGGAATATATATTATTCTCGTGGGAATATTGGAATATCTACTGTTCTCGCGATGAGTCATCAGAAATATAGGAAGGCCTATTGTTTCTCTCGATGAGTCATCACACCCGGTATATTTGGAATATCTATTGTTCTCTCCGGTATCTTATTGTTCTCTTGCGATACCCCCGATGACATTATAGCCTTTATATTTCAATCCACTCACAAGCGATGACGAAATCTCGTTGTCAATGGTTTGAATGGTTTATTGTTGGAAGGGGATTAAGAAAGAATTAGGGAGGGTAAACATACGGTATATTAATTCGCCATGAAAAATCAGTATCATTTTAGCGCGCGATTGGCAAATAGATGGCTCATATGGTTTATTGTTTGAAGGATTTCGAAGGATTACTGCAAGGATTTGACAGAAGCCAAATGCTTTCAAAGAAACGATGTCCTGAATGTGTGGTATTAATTAATGTATGGTATTAATTAACAGTAAACTTCGACATCAAAGAAAAAATAGACCACACGATAAAGCACTTTGATGTTAATCATACTGCATTGTTGGACCACAATGCAGCATTCCTATAATAATGAGAATACTTATTTTATTCGATTTCATTAAGACAAGTGATGAAGTAATCCACAGTCTTCATCGCTAATCACACACGTTTTAAATTATTTATTGTTCATCACATCGCATGTATATGTTCTATTATCTACGATATTAAAATATTTACAAACTCCCAGAAGGAATACTAAAATGTTGTCCCATCCCTAGAATACGGGAACAGATTATGGACATCAGCGGAAAGGTATTGCGGGCGCGCTTCTAGCCGATTCAAAATAATACTGAGAATTTTGTTCAATAAGACTGTAGGTTCTTAGACTTTCCAACGCAAAGAAAACTGAAACGTTCCTTGATGAAATAAGAGTAGAGAAGCGGAACGAGAGTTATATTAGCAAACGTAACTAACCTAGCTAACCTAGCTAATCTAGCTAAACTAGCTAGCCTAGCCTAGCCCAGCCCAGCCCAGCCATGTGTATCCTAGCCCAACCATGCGTATCCTAGCCTAGGAGAAGCTTAAAGTAGCCACAATATTTTGCCGGTAGGGCATTTGAATGACTGATTTGAGACCTATTTGAGAGATCCCTCTGAGAATTTCTCTCTTTCTGGAGCCAGAGTTTCCGATCTTCATCTTCACCATTTATGTAGTGTACCCGGCTCAAGTGTGATGACATATTTTGTTTTTATTTTCTACACAAGGCTAGGGGCAACTAGAGAGAGAAAATTACGATAATAGAGCTGTATATAAACTCTAAGCAACAGGCTTGGATATGATTTGCATGACTGTGTTAGGATACGCACGACTGGGCTAGGATAGGCATGACTGAGCTAGGATACGCATGGCTTGGCTAGGCTAGGCTAGCTAGGTTAGTTAGGCTACATTTGTAGCTAGGCTAGAAATAGTCTAAAATTATTGCCTGTCTAGATGCATCAGTAAGGGATGTTTCAGTCAGAGACGAGAAAATAATCATCCATGAACTTAGAAACTTCTACACGACCGCCATCTTGTTATGTTGACTTAAATCATGTCTGTTTTAAATGTCTGCATGCAGTGATATAAACTGGGTTTGATGCCTTTCGCCTCTAAATAAGTGTGCGAAGCAACTGAAACTTGGAGAGATGACAAATTCTAAAACAAGATTTTTAATCACGTTTAAGCTAATATAACTCTCGTTCCGCTTCTCTACTCTTATTTCATCACAAAAAGTTTCGGTTTTCTTTGCGTTGGTAAGTCTAAGAACCTACAGTCTTATTGAACAAAATTATTAGTATAAACCACCATTTGAATTGGCTAGAAGCGCGCCCGCAATACCTTTCCGCTGATGTCCGTCATCGGTTCCCGTGTTCTGGCGATGGGACAAAATTGTAGTCTGTGTTGCTTAATGTTCCTTCTGGGAGTTTGTAAATATTTTTTTATCTCGTAGGTAATCGAACATGTACAGGCGATGTGGTGAACTATAAACAATTTAAAACGTGTGTGATTAGCGATGAAGACTGTGGATTACTTCATCACTTGTCTTAATGAAATCGAATAAAATTAGCCTACGTGTAGCCGTTTACCCACCCTCGGTAAAGTTGGGAGGGAACGTCTATGCAAAGCTGGCACTAATATTGTGATGTGACGTCAGATAAATAAATTTGAGGAAATTATTTTACCATGAATTATTTTGACCAATTTCGGCGTAAACCAAAATACAAGCAGTAAAGCCCTTGAGAACTACTAAATTTAAGAAATCGTATTTTTTATTACTTTTCACATATATACTGTATTTGAAAGACAGTTAAACTGTAAGGTGCATGACGAAGGATTTCATTCATCTGATAAACAGACTCCTTGTAGCAGTCCGGCCTACTTTACAGCTAAGGATTGTGGTAGCATTTGGCCTATTTTACTGATTTCAGTGAGTCGCAAACCAGTGGAATTTTCCCCTCATGCAGTTTTAGCCAATCAATGTTATCGAAAGAATAATCCAATGAGAACTTATTATACATTTTCGTGCAAAACGCTCTGACGTCACATAACACGATTAGTGCCAGCTTTGCGTAGACGTTCACTCCAGACCGAGGGTGGGTAAACGGTTACACGTACATGTAGGCTAAATAAAATAAGTTTTTAAACCGAGCGATAATCAACTTCCTGACTCTAAACTCTTACATGGTGATTCAAAACCAGTGTTTTTTTTATTCTATTCTATTTCTCATTATTATACGAATACTGTATTGTGGTCCAACAAAAAGTATGATTAACATCAAAGTACTTTCTCGTGTGGTGTATTACATTTTTAATTGTCTCTTTGGAAAAAATTTCTGCTCACTAAACTTTAAAAGAGCTTCGAATTACTCAATAACAACTTATCATTCAGTGAATGAATACCTACATGCACTGTTAGACTGGAACTCTTTAGACTCTGAAGTTATACAATCAACTACATTATCATTTTTTAAATCTTACTAACACATAACTTAATTTTATAATAATCTTTGTTCTATTTCTATTTTATTTCAACCATTTATCTTTTCTGTTTTCCATATATTAGAGAAACATATATTTTTAATACAGGACCTCCCTGAAAATCACAAATTGTGAGTGGAGCTTTCCTGTCAAAATATTATTATTATTATTAAGTGGTGATGTCGGAGTTTATATAAATAAACCTTCTGAAAATCAAATATTTTTCATGTTGAATTATCATAGCATACGTTTACACATTCAGGCCATGGTTTCTTTGAAAGCATTGTACTGTCAAATCCTTGCGCTATTGTACCGTAATCCATCGAAACCCTCTTAATTCCCTTCAAACAATAAACAATATGAGTCATTTATTTGCCTACCGCGCGCTAAAATGAAACTGCTTTTTCATGGCGAATAAACATACCGTATGTTTACCCTCCCTAATTCTTTGTTAATCCCCTTCCAACAATATACCATTCAAACCATTAACAACCCGATTGCATTTGAATGGCTATGATGTGGTCGGGGGTATCGCAATTAAGAGAACAATAAGGCGCCGGAGAGAACAATATATATTCCAAATATACCGGATGTGATGACTCGTCGGGGAAAATAATAGGCCTTCATATATTCCTGATGACTCATCGCGAGAACAATATATATTCCGATATTCCAGCGAGAACAATATACATTCCTGTTGGTGAACTCTCATTTGTATACTACTATCTGCATTTACAGAAATTCGGCATTCTGATGCAACATATTTGTCGTTTGGAGTTGACATAGAACATTTTTACATCCTTCGACTTTCTTGCACCCATTCAAAATATGTATTTTTTTCTCTCTTTTTTCTACTTTTTATATTCATTATAATAATTTGTTGCCTGTGCCTATACTATACCTATACAAAATGTTAACAGATAGAGTGAAATATATGTATAATAATAATGCTTAGGTTTTTATTGCCTAGCTAAACTTTCAACCATCATCGATGAACAATCACTGATTTGTATACAATATGAATTTTGAAGTTTGAATTCAAACAGCTAGAAAGAAACGCTTTCCCTTTAGTTAAGTTGGTCTTATTACGCTTACCACAGTTCTAGAAACACTAATAATAAAAGTTGTTATATAGCCATTAGTTTCTAGATATAACGTGCGCTCTCATTGGTTGACTTCCGGTCACCTGACAATTAACTAAACAAATTTATTCCAGAGGGTAACAATACATCAATTCAATTGTTGCCCGCTGGTATCGCGTGCGCCACTGGCTAGCTAAAGGTGATAAATATTTGTTAACCATATATAACGTCCAGATCCTAATCAAACGATTACCTTTTTCGTCGAAAGAAGGCGTTTATAATGGCACCAACTCCAAATAAAAAATATCGTACATATTTATCAAGAGTGAGAGAGAAATTGGTAGCTAAAAAGAGGTGCAAGAAAGACACAAAACTCTACTAAAAATGGTGTAGCGATGCTGGTAGCGTTTTCAATCGAAAAGCAGGCTTCCGAAGAGAAGACGACAAACAGCCGCTTATATCAGGTAGTAAAACCTATTTCTATATAACAAACCACTTAATGATTGGTCCTTCGGGAAACCAGTAAGCTTCTTTCCCTTGACGCTCGATGTTTCCCTCGACTGGCGTCTTGGGAAACATCGAGATTCTTGGGAAACAAAACTTACTGTTTCCCTCGGGACCAACGTGCGCGCTTATTGGTTGATTTATGGTCACCTGACAAGTAACAAAACATCCTGTTGCACGCGCGGGCAACATGTACAATTATCAGTTGTTGCCCGCCACGTGATCACATCGCGATGACTGGCTAGCTCAAGGCGGGCAATATTTGTTTACCAAAGCACCTAAATTTTCATCAAAAGCTTACTGTTTTCTTCAAAAGAAAGCGTTTAAAATGGAACCAGCTCCAAAGATAATGTACAACTTTATCAACCGTGAGAGAAAGAAATTGATAGCTAAAATAAGATGTAAGAAAGAAACAAAACGCTACTAAAAATGTCGTATCAACGCTAGCAGCAGCTTCCCGAAGATAAGACGAAAGACCTCGCTTGTAACAGGTAGTAAAACTGGCGTCTTGGGAAACATAGAGAAACTCACTGTTTCCCTCGGGGGCAGTCAGTAATTGTATATTATGTTACCGTTGTCGGGAAAGTTTCAGACGTGTTTCTCCAAATACTGATTTATGAATAATAAAACTTTGATTAAGTATTTGTCGTATATATACATATCTGCCATGTTTTCACAAAAGGAGCCTAAGAACCTAAAACCACCTTTTGTGAAAACATGGCAGATCTTGTGTGCCTTTAGCTTTAAAAGCCAGTAACTCGTGTTTTTGCCGTTTCCTTGAAAGGGCAAATGACAGTTTAAGACCTTTCTGGCCTTTCTATATCCCATACTTGATCACTAGGAATTTTATGTGGGGGGGGGGGGGGGTTGATGAGGGGTGGGGAGGACTAGTTCAAACATTTTCGCGAATAACTCGAGCTTTTAATGTATTTCGATGCACTATACGGCAATACAACTTTCTCTTAATGTAGATTGAGTTTAATCGATGGAATTTTGCTGTATTTTGAGTAAAAATATCAGAAAATGGCATTTTTCTAACCTAACCCTAACCTCTAGCTCTCACTGAATAAAGAAATTATGGGATATATATAACACCAGTAAATTATGGGATAGAAAGGCCAGAAAAGTCTTAAACTGTCATTTGCCCTTTCAAGAAAACAGCAAAAACATGAGTGACTGGCTTTTAAAGCTAAAGGCACAAAAGATTCTAAAATTCTAAGTTATAAGACTCCCTTTTGTGAAAACATGGCAGATATGTATTACCACTAAACGATGATTTTGTCAGTTTGTGGTATGGCAGACAAACATCATATAAAAAGTATATCGTAAATGACAGTGGCGGAGAGACCTTCATTTGGTAAAATTATTTACAGTATATAGTAAAGTAATAACAAATTAAGAAATTGAAATTGAAGTGAGAACGAACGAAATATATCCTTTTCAAAAAAGACGTATTATTGCCAAGAATCTCACTTATCGGTTCACATTTCGTCACTAATATGTACAAACACAATTAAACATGACATCTGTTTTTCTATTCAGATTTGCGACTGGTAGGATCAAGTAATCGGTGCGAGGGAAGAGTTGAGGTTTACCATAACGGTCAATGGGGCACTGTGTGTGATGACGAATGGGACCTGAATGACGCACATGTGGTGTGCAGGCAGCTTGGTTACAGGGAAGCAAAAGAAGCACCAGGGGGTTCGAAATTTGGTCCGGGTAGCGAACCAACCTGGTTGGACGATGTAAAATGTTCAGGGAGTGAATCAAGACTTCAAGACTGTAGCCACGCGGGATGGGGCACAGAGAATTGTAATCATGGTGAGGATGCTAGTGTCGTGTGTTCAACGTAAAGCAGAACCACTGATCTCATTCCAACATCTTAAATTGAAACTCAGCTGGAAAACAAGGTTTGCACACAAATAGAAATTCATATAGAAAGCTTTAATTTGTTGCCTTAGTGATATTCAAGCATTTAGTGATGATTTGTCTAGTTTCAGCCAATTTATGTCAAGATACTCCAGCACGACTTTACACACTTGTTTATTGCTATAACACCATCCTATCGGCTGCTTTAGAGCGTTATGTATCGTTGAAAACAAAGCCTGGACCTGTTGTGCCCTGTGACAATGATGAAATCAAAGCACCTAACAGTCTCAGGTAGAAATCGGAAAGGAAGAGGAGGTCGAAAACACAGTTCGACTTTAACCTCTTCAAAGCAAGAAGAAACGGTGCTATTTACCCCATGAATCAAGCCATACGCTCCTTTTACACTAACATAACTGTGATCAAGGGAGATTATTTAGAGCTGCAGACCGAGAAACTATTATTCAGAAGGATGAGCTATATGTTCCTGATAAAACGGTGCTAGCTAATAATATGGGCAACTTCTTTGTGCAGAACATATCCAGAATTTGCTCAGATCGTTATAACATTGATGTACTCAGTGATGCAGTTGCTATCACTCAGACTTGACATTCAATACTGCTATAAAACGAGAAAACGGTGCCAGAACACTTATTACGAATTACTAATTCCAGGCCGCTCATCAGTTGAACGTCTATATGTGCTCCCGTCCATGAATTCATACATTAACTGGACTCTGGCCATTTATCTGATAACTGAAAAGAAGCTGTTGTTCTTCCTCAGTCTACTTAAAGTGCCCCTACGATCACATTTTGACATATCAATGTTTTTGCATATTCATAAAGTAGAGTTGATATATTATTACCAATTCAAATTGTTTTTCGATACAACGACAGGAAATCATATATTTTGAGCTCTAAATATTTAATCTAAACGTCCGCCATTACTAGAGGCCGTTCCCTTTGTTCAGCTTAAAACAAAGGTTTATTCAGCGGAGGTGATGTCATACACTTAATGCTCGCCTGCAGAACACAACGCCTGGAGGCATATTTCTACTAAAAACGTATTCAAGTACATAAGAAGAAAGTTATATTTATCTTTGCGAGGTTGGCTACTTTTTTTTTACACTATTTCGCGCCACGAGATTGTCGTGTTAAGTGTATGACATCACTTCCGCTGAATACTGAGAACGGCTTCCAGTAATGGCGGACATGATTTTACCGGTAACTGAACTCTTCTAAAATTTTGTGGTTTAACATGCCCATTTGGAAATATGTTTTACTATTTCGGATATTTCTAATAGTGATTGACCTATTAATTGACACTGAAAAAGTGGCAAATCGAAATGGTAAATTTTCGTCGTAGTGGCACTTTAAGAGAGCTGGTCTTAATGCATCGTTCAATAATCTTAGCCCGGTTTGTAATTTTCCATTTGTTTCAAAACGTACGGCATTTGATCAAATGCACAACCATATGACATGGTGTGGCTTATATCCATCGTTACAATCATCATACACCACAGTACACCACAGTACCGAGACAACCTGTCTAATATATAACAAATCACTTAATGACTGTCTCCTGGGGAATCAGTGAATCAGTTTGTTTCCCATCGATCCTCGATGTTCCCCTCGACACCGTCTCGGAGAATATCGAGGATCTCGGGGAAACAAATCTCATTGTTACATAGCCTTGAGTTTTTCAGACACAACGCACGCTCTCATTGGCTGATTCAGGGTCACGTGGCAGTCATCAAAATTCAATGTTGCCCGCCACGTGATCACATCGTGACAGAAGATGGTGCGATGTGTCGCGCGTTAGCTACCTGGAACGGCGGGAAAATAAATGTTTTTATCAGACGAAATCTTAGTTGAAAAAGCTGCTTTTTTCTTGAAAAGAAAACACGTTGAAAATGGAGCCCGCTCCAAAGAAGCGATTTACGTCTTTGTCAAGCGGTGAGATAGATAAACTGGTAGCTGATAAAGATGCCAAAAATACACAACGTTTTGTATCGAAAAGCCGCGGCCGCTGGAAGAGAAGACGACAAGCCTTGAAGAAATGTCCAAGGAAGAACTGGATAAGCTTTTGACTGCATTTTATCCAAATGCTCGAAAGAAGAATGGCGAACACTACAAGAAGTCTGCTATGATGAGTTTACGCTTTGGTCTTCAGAGATACTTTATGTTGTGTTCAATATTATTGCAGATCCTGAATTTTCAAAGGCCAACCAAGTCTTCAAGGCTGCTGTTGTGGAACTAAAGCGACAGGGGTTTGGCAAAGTTGACCATCATGATCCAATATCAAAAGAGGATTAGGAAAAAAATCATTCCTCCGCCTATAATTCCTCTTCTCCAGTGTCTCTGTGTTGTTTAACCTGATGTTTCACCTATAATTCGCCGCGGCATAGAAAACATCCGCACCCACTCAAAACAAACGTTTGCAGTTCGAGTTGATGCGACTGGAAGGACGTTTGTTTACCAAGCGTGGATTAACTCGACAAAACCTAC
Organism: Actinernus sp. WN-2022; assembly: GCA_030867875.1. Lineage (NCBI taxonomy): Eukaryota > Metazoa > Cnidaria > Anthozoa > Actiniaria > Actinernidae > Actinernus > Actinernus sp. WN-2022. Next base: position 8,399 of record JAOWCC010000554.1, on the reverse strand, counting down.
CGTGATAAACATCAACCATACGATTCCCCGGATGAAGGCCGTATGTATGAACGACCCGATAACTCTTTTTGTCCAGTGAAGCATTTCAGCTTTATTTATCTAAGCTACATCCTGACTTATCCTGCATATGGCAAAGACTGAAAGGAAATATCAAGGAAACAATATTTGGTATTGCAATGCTCCTCTCGACAAAAACACTAGTAGTATAGAAACTGATGGTTCTGGCGCAATTTTGTACAAAAATGGACAGCAAAATGATACCACCACCTAGTAGGCCGGTTCTAGCAAAATGACATCACCCGGGGTGGCACCGGTTATGGTCACCGTTATGTAAGTATTTTAGCACCATTTCTTATGGTTATCGAAAAATGAAAAGCAAAAAGCAAAAAAGCAAAAAGCAAATAGCAAAACTGGTGTCACCAGAACCTCTCTAGGGGCCACTTTCACCTTTTCCTTCTTTCTCCTTTTCGTCCCTAGAGAGGTTTTTTGCTTTTTGCTTTTTGCTTTTTGCTTGCCGGGCCCGGCATTTCTGCCACATCGACAGAGGCTTTTTACTCCACACAAACCGGCCAATGATGCATTGGCGGCAACAGCTATGCTTTGTCCTTTGGTGTGCAACAGCAGGCTGTGGAGTGTCGTTTGACGACCATCTCTCAGGCGATGCACCAGTCATCGACAACATCCGGAGCTTTTATCGCGTCCATGTGTATTACACAATCAGGCGATTACTGTTTGAGTTGAGGGCCCCCCTCCCTCCCCAAAGACTCTATCTTTAAAAAGAATAACAACGTTCCATGGAATTCCGTCGTATATGACAAGCTCAGGAATGAGTTTGGAGTCGCCAAAGTTAACTTTGCCCTACGTCGAGGGGCTAATGGAGGCTTAGGGGACGTTTACATATACGCCCATGGGGGGCTGGTGAATGCTCAAGAGAAGTGGGCGCACAACACCTCATACTCTGCAAAGTGGCCCGGCGGTTCGTTTAAGTTTCCTGAGGAGAGTCGCACGGACTATGAGTTTCCGTTAAAGTTCATTCGCAACAATAGGGCGGAGAAGCAGTACGATTGGTTTGTGCCACAAACGGGTCACGGATTGACGAAGGCCGGGCTGGCCCGAATCAACTGATCTATAATGGCTTGCGTGTATTGTGTCCTAGGAGCACAGGCCTCATTTCGCAGTCCAATCGTAGGGCCATCGGCCATATCCATCAATGTTCAAACTGATTGTGGTAAAACGTTGGAAGAGGTTATCCTAGAAAAAACGGTTGATAGTCTAGTGCGATATCAAGGAGCTCTGCAGGCCACGCGTGTTCGTCTTGACCTAGCAGTTGCCAAGGGTTGCCTGCTAATACCCAGTCGCATGATTATCAACACGGAGAGTATATTGGGTTATAACAACAAATTGCAATTGGCAAACACATCCGGCATCAACTTCTGAATGAATGACCATATCAACCTCGATGAAAAAAACCCACCGCAACCACCTATGGAAGGCCCAGCATCAAAGGTGAAATCAGTGTCAGGAGCATACAAGCCTGACATCACTACAGGGCAACATACAAAGCATACAGCGGCGAAACAAGTGCCAATGGTTGTCCCGACAGTAACAAAACACGAAACTAACTTAGTAGTTGTTGCTATTGCTGCAGCCGGTGTCGCGTGGATGATGTTTCGTTAATGCTTAGCATAAATGCTTAGCATAAATGCTTATCATTAACGTTTCTTATACTGCTCCACTAGAAATATAACCACTCCCACAATCAGTAACCAAGCATTCTTTGCAAGGAAGCCAACAACTTCACCAGCTGTACGAAATAGAAAGCTAGCAATTGCACCTATCATTCCAGGTAGTATTTGTCCCAACTTTTTTCCAATCGCCTTCAAACCATTGCCAACCCCCCTGGCCACGCTAGCTAGACTTTTCGACAGTATGGAAACTATAATACCAATCGCGGTACCTACAGCAATCGTCACTCCAAGCACTGTAAACCCATGCTTCTTAAAGATGGATTTTACGCGGTCCCGCAGCGATATACGCGCTTCAATGGCTTCATTCTTTTGCTTGAGCGCCTGTATCTCATTCTCTATTTTTATTGCCTGCTCTTGTGCCGCCTTGTGTTCGGGCATACCGTCCTTTAAGGAAGCCAAAAGATTTGCATTCTCAGTTTTTTGTCTCTCAAGTGCTTCGATATTGGTCTCGTTTTGACTAATCACCTCTCCCGCAGGGGGACCCAAGGCTTTTTTCAGCTCACCCGAAAAATTCTTAACCACCTCCCCATTCTCCGTTAAGATATAGGGCCAGTTTTTGTTTACACCTTCAAACACTCGTATGACGGTTTTGGACACATCTTGATTATTTTTCTTAATCCCGATTTCGATTCCATTTTCGTTTGGGAAGAGTCTTTTCACATCTTCCCGCGCAGAAATCATCACACTCTCAAAACCATCTTCTTCACCCTTGACTGGGTTAAATATTTTGTTCAATGACTTCTCTCCACCAAACGGCGTTGTCGCAGTTTCGCTGCTTGGTACTGCAACCTCTTGATTGCTACCTAGATTGATCAATTTAATGTACTCCTGTGAGCTGTCTCCTAATTTACTCCGATCTTTCCATATCCTTTTCAGTAAGTCATTCGATAACTTTTTTATTCTGTTCTTCACTCTACTCAACCAATACTCTTGTGACTCCTCTCCGCTGGGTTGAAACGCCTTCCATTCTTCATCATTAATCTCATTCAAGTCATCTATATCTCCTTTGGTCAAAGTATCTAACTCTATCACCTCAGTCATATTGAACAGTGAATAACCTCAGTAGTTATACTACGAGTATACTACGAGGATTGATTTTTCAATATGATATCATCGAATCTCCATCCGGACTATGCTCCTAGAAAAGGTAGATCTCTCAAAGCCCGCCGTGTGTTCCATCGCGTAACATTCAACCTTTCAGAGGCCAACCCAGGGGAAACTTTAACTGTCAATGTTCCCACGTTAGATGGAGATAGTCTTCTAGTACCTGGCAGTCTGGCACTCAGTGCTAAGATTACTCTATCTGGTGGTCATGCCAACAACCATGTCGTAGCCAATGTTGGCCGTTGCCTGGTCTCGAAGCGAGCCGTAAAAATGGGCACTAATACTTTAGAAGAGTGTGATCAGTCCGATCTACTGCAGGTATACAACGATCTCTACCTACCTACCGTAGAACGAGAGAATCGCGTAGAGCAGGGTATTCAATCCGCCAATGTGAACTAACTTCGCTCGAGTGCTGGTGATAAAGACGCATCGATAGATTGCAGCTGACAATGCGACACTGGCTGCATATGGCAGCGCGTACAAGACACCTGTTGATCACGACATTATCACAATTCATGGTGCCTTTTATCCGCATGGGATTAGAGACAAGATGTCCTTACTTTTAACGCTAGCACCAGCCACAGCCGTTATAGTTGGATCTGACAGCACAAAAGTAGGCACATATAAGCTCACAAACATTGAGCTTGAATATGAAGTAATTATAAGTCCTAGTCTTGCGGCGCAGGCTAAGGAAGTCTACGACAGTGGTAAAGCCTTCATGTACAATCATACCGAGTACTTCAAGACTGTTTCAGTCAACCAAGGAAGCGACACACTTATATCTGAAAGCGTGAACGTACTTCGTCGCTCCCTCACTGGTACCCTTCTTCTCTTTGTGGAGCCACATACTGCAGGCACCAGAGACAGCGAGAAGTTTGTAAATCCTGGCATCACCAAGGTCGAGGTGCAGGTCAACAGCACCCCCCACGCTCTCTATTCTTTTGGGATGCTACCAAGGGATTTCTGGAAGTCAGCAAATAATTGGTTTTGTCGAGATCTTGATGGCGTAGGAACAACATCCACTACATCCATGACACATAAGAAGTTCTTCGAGAACAAGTTCGCCATACGTATCGACTGTCGCACTTCTCAAAACGGTATAGTTCATGGAGACGGTCTAGCCCAACTAGATACGGGAGCAAATATTCGCCTGCGGGTTCATCGCGCAGGTAGTGGAGGGATTGTGAATATGCATATATTCGTGCTTTCTGATGCTCAGGCAACTATTGAACATGGGATGCTGGATAAGATTGAGAATTAATGGATTCATTAGTCGAACAAATTCCCTTTAACGCATTGATAATTGGCCCCACGAACTGCGGAAAAACTCAGTTCATCATTGACAAGTTGCGCGGCCCATTTCGCTATAAGTTCGATTATATCCTTTTGATTTGTCCCACCTATGTTCACAATAAGACTTCTCACGGTTTCGGCAATGGAGATCCACGCTTTCTTCGTAAAGCTATAGCGCCTTCGCAGAATGCTATCGATGCCACCCTGCGTGAATGTGCTTGTTTCTTTGAGGAAACAAACACGCTTATTATCCTTGATGATTGTGCTGCAAGCAAGGACGTTAAGGGAAAGACTGATAAGCTATCTGACTTAGCTTTTTCCGCACGCCACATTGGCATTTCCATTTGGGCATTAGCACAAACGCAAAAGAGCATATGCAAGGATTTTCGCGAGAACTGTGCAGTTGTTGTTGCCTTTCGCATCGCAAGTGCACCAGGCCTCAAGGATCTGTTTGATGACTACGGTGCTGGCATATCACTAGATGACAAAAAGCTATTCATTTCAGAGCTTGAGACCCAGTTTGCTCATATATGCTTCTGTTTGCGACATCCATTTACCACAGTATTGGAGGTATCTTCACCACATAGCATAATGCGTCACGAAGTGAATGATGGATGAAGGATTATATACTCTACTAGATGAACTAGGTATATCCTCTGAAAAAAAAGTAAAACAGATAGCTTGTTCAGTACGAACATGGAAGCACCGGCTGATATAACAGATGACCATCGGGAGGCGCTTGCTATTTTAGCTGTGACTGGTACAACGAAGGAATACCTTGGGAAAGAGCTCTCTCTAGGTAACGTCCATAGACTATCTGAGAAAGACGTAGAGCGACTACATAGAAGATATCGGGCCGTTGTAGCTCAGCAAGTAACAGGCTGTTTAGTTAACAGTATGATGGCCCTAGCTTGTCGCGCAGTTGCGTACTTATTACCTATAAATTCCCAACAAGCACTACTAGAGGACTTACAAGAAGATCGCCTAATCCGCAACGAAGCCTCTACTTTGGCTGGCTTCTTGTCTCTTAAAGCAGGTCACGGCGTAGCCCTAGCTAGTGCTATGTTCCACGTAGCCAACCACATAGAAGTTACCTCCACGGACATAGCAATTGAAGCTCCACCAACTACCAACATACAGCAAGATGTCAGTGGAACCTCGGAATGAGAAAACAACTGAAGCAGAAAATAACCGTGGAGAGGCCTTAGTTCGCGAAGAAGGAGAAGAGCTATGCTGGGTAACTAAAAATATGAGCACTGTTATTGCACCTTCTTTGCTTTGGGTAGGCATATCACTGGGAAAATGGTGCTATATGCATATAACCGCCAAGAGAGAACATTTGCTTTATAACCGGCTAAGGAGAGAACTAACTGCGACAGTAATTACTCATCTAGTTCGGTCATTACTTCATCTAGTTCAGTAAATACTGTCGCAGCTAGTAGCGACTAAACAATTGAAGATTTACTAGATCCTAATATACGATAAGATATCAGTGGAACCTCCAAAGGAACAACCATTGGACCTCATCACAAAAGAACCAACTGCACCTCTTAAAAAAGTAAAACATCAAAAGCGCGTTGATGCAGGTAAAATAATAGCAGCAAGAATCAAACTAACTAAAGAATCCCACACCCACAAGTTGGTAAGCGAAAAAGAGGACGACAAACCAAGCTGGATAGTTGAAAAGTGTCAGCCAACGCCGCACTTGCTGCAGTTGGAGTAAGCATAGAATTGGCAGGTTTGTACTATCAGTACATGCATTATAAGGATCGGCTAAATAAACATTGTTCGTTTGTCGGGGACGACAGGACGACAGGACGACAAGCTGAAACCATTGAGACAGCATCTGTCATTCCACAACAAAAAACTAAACATACTCGAACTCTAGGTATGGTGTAGCATTTGAAGCCATACCGTAGTCTATGTATCTTGCGTTACGCAATTATGGTTGAGAACAAACTTATGAAAACAGTGACTGACGCTGCTATATTAACTGGACTTGCGGCAGGCATCGGTTGGATTGCGAAAAAAGTTATTAAAGAGCCTACGACTGGCGATCCTTCATCAAACATCTTAAACTACGCAAAGTCGGTAGCTGTGTTGGCTGGTAGCCTTGCTGCTTAGCAATACCTTGAGGATCAAAAGCTTTGCTTTATAGCTTTGCTTTATAGCTTTGCTATAGGTAGTATGGTATCAGTTGTAATGATGGGTGTTGCGAGGTTGCTTTGTGCTGTAGCAAACACTGGCGTAAGCTACCTTTGCAAAATATATTTCTGGAGAAGGACCAGATGCGCTTGGCGTAGAGAGAAAAAGACACGATAGAGCTCTTGAGAAATATCAAGCTGATGTGGCTGTCTTCGAAAAACAACGAGAAAAACTAGCAGACCGGATTCAGGAGCAAGAACGTCTACAAATCTATGCAGCTGAAGATCTATCCAATACGGACCGAGCTCTCGTCTTGTACAATATGGTCCACTTTGGGCTAGACCGCATTTCACGTAGGTCTTTGAATGAGCTTCGTTTCTCCAATTACTACCGACCATCAAGTTCACAGAAAACTGCCGAATTCGTGTTCGTAGGTGGCGGGGTGCTCGCGTTAGGATACGCTGCCAGCCGATTGTTATAGTATCCTTAAGAAAGGAATAAAAAAAAGATTACTAAGTAATTACTAGATTAATTACCTAGATGAATTACAGGTAATTACTAGACTACTAGATGAATACTAGGTAATTACTAGTAATCTTTTTTCTGCTTGTTGAAGTTTGGCCTATTACTTTGTAATATAGCATATAGCTATATATGTATACGTATGATGGAAGACTCAGTAGTAGGCTGAGCCTACAGTACTACAGTTCCTCAAGGCTACTGGAAGGACTCGCAGCAATTAAACATCTTGCCACTGCAACTGACGTCTCTGAAGATGTAGCTCGGATGTGGCTCTCAAAGTAGGACTAAATGGCAGATCTACTTACCAGCACCTCAATATGGACCACGACCTAGATTTATCGTCTCTACGCCAAACGAGATTCATCAAGCTGATCTGCTCTTTCTTCACATAATCGCCCTGGACGTGGACGAACACTATATAAGTATGCACTCACAGTCGTTGACGTAGCATCTAGATAAAAAGAAGCCGAGCCATTAGCCACTAAAGAAGCTAAAGAAGTCGCTGCGGCTTTTGAGCGAATCTACAAGCGAAGCCATTGACGTGGCCAAAGCTGCTCCAGGTTGATACAGGGCGTGAGTTCATGGGTGCTGTTTCTACAATGCTGATCCAACTCCAACATGGAGTTTCTGTAAGACGTGGGCGTGTGGACATCCACAGAGATCAAGCAATTGTCGAGCGTTTTATTCGTACGCTGTCCGAGAGGTTATTCGGACACCAGTATGCTCAAGAAATGGTGCTTGCTTCGCGACAGTCTGAACACGATCAGTAGAGTGGGTAGCTCGTTTACCGGAGGTCGTTCAAGCTTTGAACAATGAAGCTACGCGTTTGACAGGAACACAACCGACCATAGCAATTGGTAAAGAAGGAAATCAGAATCAAATCCGGCAGAGCCTGCGCACTCTGGGCGCTTAGTTGGTCTTAAGAGGATGTCAGTAAATATCGAGAATCGTGCGACAGAAGTGAAAAATCAGAAAAAAAGAACACATTTGGTAAACTATTTTCGAAAATCACATTTAAAAGTTCCACTGCTTTTTAATTTTTGAAAAATTTAGATAAGTTCAAAGTATGGCCGACGCTCGCTGGGCGTCATTGGAAATTTGGAAATATTGTGCATTTTGAGCAAGCTCGTGCGCAATAACGGCAATTCTTTCAGTCTTTTTTATTTCGGTACTGAATTTACCATCCTTTCACCTATCTTAGGACATAAAAATAATTTTAGAATTCCTATTTTGGATCTGCGTACGGACCCGTTGAATACACTACCTTCGAGTAGTCGTGCTCAAGATGAAATTAGGGCTAATTTCAGATGGCTCTATCTCCTCGGGTATATGTATTTCTCAACAAAAAAGATGTGTCCTTAACGCTGAACCATTCTAGTTTTCTGTCTTAAAATATCTATTTTGGCCCGCAAAAAGCCTGCCGTCCAGAATCAAAACTGTCTAGCGTATTTTGACCAATTCGGTATGAAGCCCACTAAATGGGTTGTCACGCTAAACCGTCAAATTTTACTAAAAGTTATACTTTAAACAGTTAAAAGACATTAGAAATTGACAATTTCTTCTTCTCCACAGCTCTGTCGCAGTTTT